>APFE030763090.1:0-18717 GCA_000404065.3 Pinus taeda | reverse complement strand
TTATTTATAATTATTTCTAAATTTATTTGAAAAGTATTATAATATAAATAAAAGATTCAGAATGAGCATAGTAATTGAGATAAATATTCTTAAAAGAAGTCCTTTATAGGTTTAATATTACTCATTTGAAACACTTATCATAAATAAAATAAAATAAAAGTTTAACAAATATGATACAAACAAAAACCAAATTCCGATTGAATTTACACGTACGATCAGAATGTTATATTTAATGTCATTGCATTCAATGTAATATAATGGTCGTATCGAAATTCCGTATGATGTTGTTGCCGTTTTGGTTGATCTCATCGCACGAAACCTATCCACATTTATTGTGGCTGATTACCTCGATTACCATGGCATGAAATGGCGGCATGGCTATGGTCATACATAAAAGGGGGTACTATAAGGCATTAAAATCCCTATAGCATGGGATTTGTGGCTTGCCATGTGAAGAGGGCATTTTTGTAATCATATGAATATATAAGATATTTATTAGAATATATATGAATATTGATGTTTTTTAATATATGGAAAAAAATTGGGTATTGGGTATGTTATGTGGTAGAAAGTCAATTTTCTTCTTAGTCCAAAGGTAAGAGAGAAGGTGTTAGTACTAGGTTAGGTCAGATTTCAATATAAACTTACTTAAGAGCGCAACATAGTTACTATATTCCAGAGCGTAAGAATGCCAACTTACAAGACTTAAACTTGGGTAGGTAGGATAACAACTATTCCACCAAAGAACCCAACATAAACCCAATTGATATGTAATTTTATTTATTTATTTATAATAATAATTTGTCTATTTATTTAAGAATTAATAATTTATTTCATCTCTAATCTCATTAGTGATATTTCTCTATTAAGATTGGAGGTAGAATTAACAACATTACTACTCTCAGTACATGGTGTTTTGAGAATTTATAAAGTAAAATATCAATACATCATTTATTAAAAAATGAATTGAGTGAGTGAAAATAAATTTCTATGAACCAACCAAAAAGAAAGAATTTAGCGAGTGAAAATAAATTTCTTCTAACCACTAAAAAAAATATTAAATCATTTTTTTTCTTAATTTTTTTTGCTAAGTTACATGAGCGTTGAGATGATTGATAGTGGTTTGAGTAGCCACAATCTAGGGGCATCTAAGCCATTAAAATCACTTGAGGATCACATTCGGCCTATGCCGCACCAACACTTAGCATGATTGGATTTTTGCGCATAGAAGTTTGAACCGATGACCTTTGACACCTCAAAGTGCCTTAATCGAACACCTTGTTACAGTTCACTTTACACCTCGTAAATTATTTTTTAACTGCTTTTTTTAAACAAAAATTAGTAGCTTTGGTATTAAATCTGTGCCTGGTCATAACAAATACGTGGGGGATTACATTGTCAATTTTCAATACTGACCCAGGATCAAAGTGACTATAAACCCATTACATGAAGAGACACCAACGGTCTTTAATTGTAGACCCAAATACAAAAGACTTATAAAACAACAAAAGGAGCAAAAGACACATATAATGCTCAATCTTCTACATAGAATTTAGTCATTTTTCATCGATGGCTTGTTGAGATCAATGTCCCGCTTGCCTGGATCCTCCTGGAACCACTCTTGACCTATAGAAGTATCTTTGTTGAGCTTGAGGTCCATTGTTATACCCCCAGAGCGCATCCACTTCATCCACCAAGTGAGAGATATGATGTTGGAGAGCCATGATGTTATTAGTGTGTTCCACATGTGAGTGATACAGTTGAAAAAATTTAACTTGTAGGTCGTAATCAACCCTCTGGAGGGATTCATGAGCAGATAAATAATGTGAGCAAGGGCTTGCTACAAAGGAGGTCTCAGAATTAGAGTTAGAATTCCTGAGGACACATGGATTGAGGCTACGAAAGCTACAAATATCATAAGGGTACGAACCATACCTGCCCAAGGTGAATTTAGGTGAGAGATAATCAACCCGAATTGATAGAGGATAGAGGAATTCATACTCAAACATATTGGGCCTCCAATTGATGTTACCCTAAGCATATATGGAACAACACCGGCCAAATAAAATTTATGTCAAACTGCCAGAGGAGACAAAGGTTGGCTGATAGACAAAAGATCGAGAATTATCACACTGCCACTGAACCAAAAACTTCCACAAAACCTGTGAGAAGGAATACCATAATACTGCTGGAGTGATGTTGGATAGAGCCTCAAACCGCTTTGCTAAACATGAATTAGAACCTAGAGCACTGAGAAAGGATCCAATTTCACTGGAATTTCCATCTAGGCCTTGCCAGTTGTAGAAAACCAAATTGGAAATTGGAAATCAAGGATTACCTTCATGCAGTAGAGCTCAGGTCTACCTAAGGACGACAGAGATAGTGAGGCTAGGCGTTGTTGGAGTGGCTTCCGAACCATAGAACCCCGTTATTCCCATGAATTGGAGTGTCGAACCCACAATTGTGCCACATAGAGGAGGAGAACTTGAATCCATAAGCAGAGCTCTTCATAGAGTTTCCTAAAAGATAGATGCCCGGATGCCATAGTGGATTTCAGACACAGAACCACTACCAAATTAATGATCCACGAAGGTGATGGACCATATGTAACAACCTATCTCGAATCACGAGCAGCATAGCAATATTAGCATGCATGTGAGGTATGCATATGATAGCTACATATGCATGCATCATATACATTGCACTAGTATATATATCAATTATTCATGAGGAATGTCTAAATATAAGATAAATGAATTAACTATCAAAAGTGTTAATTAAATAACTAATTCTCGTAAATAGAATGAATATACATTTAGTAAGAAATATAGTGAAAATGTTGAGTTTATTCATAGGTTTACCAGCTCGTATATAACCCAAAATGCATATTAAATAAACTAAATCCATAAACTTTATTATTAAACCTGATATGTTATAAAAATAAAATAATATTTAAATCATTATGGCTATATACTATTTTGGTAAATCAAAACACCAACCATCATAGTTAAAAGTGATTCCACCCTATGTTGTAATGTCATCTGATTTAATTAAATGCAAGAAGCATGGTGAGGCAACCATCGTTTAACAAAAAATAATATTCTTTTATAAAGACGGTGAACGAATGTGTAGAGGTGCAAGGACCTCTACTATTTAAGGAAGGAAAAAGGGTTTCGAAGGGGAAAGAATCTTTTGGCTTTTGGGGAAAGCACAACTGAGAGGAGGAAAATTTGTAACAAGAGATTACAGACAATAAGGACTGAGCCTTGTTTGTTCTGAATTTTTTGGGCACGGGGGAACATTTCGCATCAATTGAGAAGCATTCTGGACTGAGTACCTAGGTTGTACCCAGTTTGGCTAGGAGGTTTTGGTCTTTTGGTAACGGGAGAGAGAGCGGGAGCAATTCTGAAGCATCTTCATCCGCAGGAACCCAGGTAGGTACTCCACATCAAATTAAACAATTTTGATATATGAATTTTGGTTAAACTTTAAAGCAGGTTTCATGTAGATTTCATATTCTGTTTAGAGTAAATAGCTGGTTAAATTATTTAGAGCATTACATTATGGTATCAGAGCCCGGTTAAACTCTCAAACTTGTTAAAATAAGGTTACAGTCATAATAAATGAGAATTATAAATACTATAATTAGTATTATTTTCGAAATTCCATAGTATTTTTCTGAAGTGTTTTCTATAACTTTCAGACCAGGAAATCTTAAGTGCATAGGTAGCACGATAGACTCCAATTAAATTTTATTAGAAATCATTTAACAGTACACTTCCCTTTATAATTACTTCCTTTTATAACATTACCCTTGATTTTAGCAGAAGCTTGTTGTTTGTTAGTGCAGAAACTTTAAAAATGGGACAAAGTTAAACATCCCAGATTCATAAAATGACCATTAAAGGAAATCCTGAAGTCATTTTGATATAAACCAAATATCAATGATGGAAAGATACATATGTACAAGAGAACATAAAGGGAATTGGTATATAAATATAAGAGGAATTCCCCTTTTGGCCCACGGTTAAACCCCATACACTGCTTCTCTATATCCATGTGGCAATCAGGGAATGCAGAGCGGACATTCTCCATGGACTCGAGCTTATAAGCCACCTCTTCTAATATCAGGCAGCCAAATGCATAGTAGTTCTTTGTAGAGACTGAATAAATCTTCATCCTGGCTTCCTCACTTCCAATAATCTGGGCAAGAGTCTTGTAATCCAAACCAGACAGCCACACAGTCATCGACGAAGTGGTACGATTAGCTGCAAAACACCTCGTGTTGTTCAAGACTAGGGCCTTAGGTCGGGAGATGGAAACATCTCCTAGAAACCTCCCACCGCGAAACCCCATGGTTGAGACTTTGCCATTGAAGGCACTCTGAAATGTGGCCCTTGTTGTAAAGAGTGCAACTCCTCTATTAGAAGAGATGCCCAGCGTTGGCCTCAACAGAAGAAATGTGACCCTAACTTCATGACACTTCTCTTATTGTGACATTGCTATTTCGCATCCCTCATAGGAAGATTTCGTTACCATACCCTCTAGTTCCTAAGTGTTGTGGTGGCTTGTCCCGTTAGTCTCATTGCCTCACCATTTGAACATCTCGTGACATTGCCCTCAGCTACTACGGTCATGGTATATGTGATGTCGCAAACACATGACCTTCAGATCAATTTGTATCTCAGTCGGTATCAATGTGTATCTCAGTCGGTGAGGCGCGAACGTGACCTTCAGATCTTCAGTCTGACACTCTCCCAATCATGTACTCAACAAATTATAATAGGATATAACTATACACAAAAGTATTATGTACTATGGAGAGGGTATGGCGCGACATTGGTAGTTTATCTGACGCGTAATGGATTGCATGCCCCGTGGGCTCTTGCATTGAAGACCATAAGTCATAATATGAATTATATAAATTATCGTGCCAATAAATTATCAACGACAGAGGTCATGGCACCTATGAGCGATTATAAGTCCGATATTCCATTAATAAACGGGATGGGTGCTAAGAGATAATATTTATTTTAAAAAGGTATAGGACTTTCATTTAAAAAAAAAAAAAAAAAAAAAAAAAAAAAAAAAAAAAAAAAAAAAAAAAAAAAAAATTAAATTAATTAAATATTAAAAAACCATTTAGTTATATTTATTATTATATTGAATTTTCAATAATTTAAATTAAAATAATAATATATATAAATAGTATATATATATATATATATATATATTATATATTTATTTATTTAATTTATTATTTATTTTATATTTTTATTTAAATGCTAAAGTTTAATGAGGTTATAAATTCTATAGTTATAATTTTATGAAAATTTTAAAGGTTATAAATTTTGAAAACATAATATTTGAGATTATGTTTATTTATTAAAAAAAAAAATGCATTATTACATATTAGGATAGAATATCCTGCATTAGGACAAGGAGGTCGCGAGACCACCCTCCTTGACCTCGGTACCAGTAAGACCTGCCTAGCAGGTAAAAATAGCAAAAAAACTATACCTGTTTGTAAATTTGAAATTGCAAAACTATATGTTAAATCTGAAAGTATACCTCAATTTTTTACAATTTTATTATGTATACAGGAAACACTACGATGGTAAGGACATATCAGCGACGACGACGTGATCGGGATGCATCACCGTCATTTATGCCACCACCGTCATCATCACCATCTCCATCACCACCACCATCACCACTACCATTGAGACCATCATCAACACCAATTGCTCCAGCATCGGAGTTGACCGTGATAATGCACTCTTTAGAAGCCTTATTGGAAACATTAAAAGGGTCAACAATGGTTAAGACCAAAGAAGAGCCTCAGCCCTTAGCAACCAATTCAGCAGAACCAAAAAATTTTGAGTATAAAAGATCAAAGGAAGATATTTCTAGGGAGCTACAAAAAATTAAACTCCCAGAATTTTCAGGAGGATGAGCTGGAGAACGTGCTAAGGCATGGTTAGAAGGAATGAACAGATGTTTTAAATTAAGAGAGTACTCTTCTTCTTCAAAAGCAAAAATTGTTGTATTTCAATTAAAGGAAAGTGCCTTGATTTGGTGGGGAAATCTGCTAAAACAACTACACCTCACAACGGATAATGCCCCTTGGGAATTGTTCGAGGAAAGATTTTGTGCTAAGTATTTACCTCCATATTTTCAAAAACAACAAGCCGGAGCCTTTCATACATTAATTCAAGGTAATAAATCAGCGGAAGAATATGAAATAAGGTTTATGGAGCTTGTGAAATACATTCACTACTTAGATTTTGATGAATGTCAAGTTGAACGCTTCATATTTGGGTTAAACCCTCGCATCAGGGCCTTGTTTAGGACGTGGAAACCATCATCAGTAGCCGAGGCAGTAGAATGTGGCCGTTATGCAAAAGATCATCTAGGAACCAAAAGGATGTCAGACTAGTAGAACCTCTACAATCAGGGTTTTCAGGAAAGACTCCCTGAAATTTCTTCAGGGTAGGTAGCTCAAGACCACCTTATGGTAATAGATTTACCCCAAGAAATGTAGGAACAAGAGCTCCCATGGCAGTTAATACTATAGCCGTTGAATCATCAAACACAAGTCCATGGAAATCTCGTGGAATTGCTAATAGAGGAAGAAATTTGAGAGGAAGCAACATGAGAGTGCAAGCCCTTTATCTAGAAATTCACATTATGATTCAAGAGGACCGACCCAGGTTAATTGTTGGGGATGTGGAGGACCGAATTTTCAACGTGATTGTCCAGAAGCTTCATCTAGTATATTGCATGGGACAGGAAAGGAACCAATACCAAATACCCAAGGCAATCATAGAATCCATGCATTAGTCAACAACAATCAAGCAGCACAACCGTCCACTGTAGTGGAATCCTCAGGTATTATTAATGGTATAAAATTAAAAATCTTATTTGATACTGGTGCCACAGATAGTTTCATTTCGTCATATGCATTAAATAAATGTGGGTTGGCAGCTCACAGGCAAAATGATTTCAGACAGGTAGAAATGGCCTCAGGAGAACTCCAATTCGTAGACTTAAGTGTGGATCAATGCAAAATTGATCTGGGGGTCTGTACGACTAAATTGAAAGTTTATGTTACAACCCTAGGAACTTATGATCTTTTCATAGGTATGGATTTGTTAAAAGCTCATAAAGCTTGGGTAGACTGTTATGGGAAAAGAATTCTCGGTATAAATGATGAAGGAGAGGCGATCCAAATTCAAGGTATCAAGAGAAAAGTATCTTTACGCTACATATCAACAATGAAAATGAAGCGTTGCTTAAGGAAAGGTTGTCATGCATATGTAATTCAAGAAATAAGTAAAGAAAAAGGACCATCCTTAGAACAATATCCGGTGTTAGCCGAATTTCCATATGTATTTCTAAAGGAACTACTAGCATTACCCCCCGAAAGAGAGCTAGATCTCACAATAGAATTGAAACCCAGTACTCAACCAATCTCTAAAACACCTGATAGAATGACAGCGCCAGAACTTCAAGAATTACAAATTCAATTGAAGGAACTATTGGATATTGGACATATTCAACCCAGTATATCACCTTGGGGTGCTCCTGTAATTTTTGTCAAGAAGAAAGATGGATCCTTAAGATTATGCCTAGATTATCGAGACTTGAATCGAGCTACAGTAAAGAATCGATATCGTATTCCTTGAATTGATGACCTTTTCGATCAAATGAAAGGAGTTGCTATCTTTTCAAAAAATGATCTTCGATCAGGCTATCATCAACTAAGGATTTCTGAAAGTGATATTTATAAGACTGCATCCTGAACATGCTTTGGGCATTATGAGTTTACTATGGTACCATTTGGATTAACTAATGCACCAGCAGTATTCATGAACCTTATAAACAGTGTTTTCCACAAATATCTTGATCAATTTGTACAAGTCTTTTTAGACGATATTCTCATCTACTTTAAGAATGAGAAAGAGCATGAAGACCATTTACGGATAGTATTATCCTGCCTCAGAAAACACCAATTATATGGAAAGTTATCCAAGTGTTTATTCTTTCAGGAAAAGATTCATTACTTAGGTCATATCATATCACGTGAAGGGATCTCAGTAGACCCTGAGAAGGTGAAAGCAATCATGGAATGGCCAATACCGAAAAATGCACATGAAGTACGAAGCTTTATGGGTTTAGTCGGTTACTACCGAAGATTTGTGGAAGGGTTCTCCAAAATTGCAAAGCCAATAACAACTCTTCAACATAAAGGTGTTAAGTATGAATGGACTAAAGAACGTAATAAAGCTTTCTATGAACTCAAAAGACTACTGACTAGTGCACCAATGTTAAGAGTCCCTGATATGGACAAAGATTTTACAGTATGTATTGATGCATACAAACAAGGGTTAGGTGCAGTATTAGTGCAGGATAGAGGAGTAATAGTGTATGTCTCAAGAAAGTTAAAGCCTCACGAAGAACTCTATGCTACTCATGATTTAGAGTCAGCCGTTGTAGTACTAGCTTTAAAGATTTGGAGACATTATTTAGTAGGGCGAAGTTTTACGCTTAAAAGCGACCATCAAAGTCTACAATATTTGTTCACCCAAAGAGACTTGAATGCTAGACAAAGACGATGGAGTGAATTCCTAATTGAATATGACTTTGGAATATGATATATTAAAGGAAAAGAAAATATAGTGGCAGATGCTTTAAGTGGAAGAACCCGAATATTCTCCCTCATACCTATCAAAGTAGACTTAAGGTAGCGAGTACTAGAAAATCCCATAAAAGATAGCTGGTATTTAAAGGTAAGATCTAGTCTTGATAGTAAAAAGCCAAAAGAATCTAAGTTTAAAGGATATGAACTAGAAGATGATGGAATCTTATGATTTCATGGAAGGATGTATATTCCTAATAATAGGGATCTTCGAGACACCATCTTTATGGAAGCCCACAGAGCAATATATTGTGCTCATCCTGGAGTAAAAAAAAGTATATTGATACCAAGAAACTCTTCTTCTGGTCGGGCATGAAACGTGATATCGTTCAATTCGTTGCAAGATGTTTGGAATGTCAACAAGTAAAAGCTGATCATTGTCATCCAGCAGGTCTCTTACAACCTCACGACATTCCTATGACCGAATGGGAGATCATTTCTATGGATTTTATCACTAGGCCACCTCTTACTTCTCAAAGACACAATGCTATTCTGGTGGTAGTGGATAAATTAACGAAAAGCGCCCATTTCATTCTCGTAAGAGATACTTACGAAGTTGCTGATGTAGCTCGAGTATTCATAAATGAAATTATCAGATTTCATGGAATAGCTAAGAAGATCATATCAGATAGAGATTCATGATTCACTTCAAGATTCTAGACTTGCATGCAGTCAGCCTTAGGAACTCAACTAAACTTGAGTACAGCTTATAATCCTGAAACTGATGGGCAAACAGAAAGGGTAAATCAAGTTCTTGAAGATATGTTGAGGATGTATGTTATGGATCAGCAATCGCACTGGGAAAAGTACTTACCATTAGTTGAATTTGCATACAATAACAGTTACCACAGTTCAATCAGAATGCCTCCATTTGAAGCATTATACGACAGACCTTGCAGAACACCGTTAAGTTGGGACAGGTTAGAAGATCTAGTGATAGTAGGGCCAAAATTAATTCAAGAAATGGAGGAGCAGGTAAAACAAATTAGACAATGGTTAAAAGAAGCACATAATAGGCAAAAGAGTTATGTTGATGTTCATAGAACTGATAGGAAATATGAAGTAGGGGATTAGGTTTTCATCCGCATCAAACCAAATAAAAGCACTATTCAATTCAGAAAAGGGACAAAGTTGTTACCCCGATTTATTGGACCATTTAAAGTCATGGAAAAAGTTGAACCTGTCGCCTATCGTCTTGCACTACCACCTCACTTGCATAAAGTTCATAATCTATTTCATGTATTTGTATTAACGTATTACATAGCTGACCAATCTCATAACTTTCAATGGAAGGAACTGCAGGTATCGGACGAAGGAATCATATCGATCGAACCATTACGTATACTGGAACGTAGGGTTCGACAGCTTAGGAATCATCTGGTAGACCAAGTTAAGGTCCAGTGGGACAAGTATAGTCCTGGATCGGCTACTTGGGAAGATACGGAAATCATTTGTCAAAAATACCCCAACTTGTGTCAATTTTGAAGAACTTTAAACCATATTTTGTATATATTTACTTTACTTTAAATGAGAAACTCAAAACCATTTTGGAATAATCACATATAAACATGAATTTTAATGATATGTTATCTGTTTAATTCCACTGGTACGTGGATACCAAAATGGAACATGTTATTGATCTTACTGAATTATAGTTATCACTGTGAAGTTTAATATTTGAGTAATTTTTCTTCTGATGGGAATTAAGATATTATAATTTTGTTTCATTTTTGCATATCGATATGATTGATGAGATAGAGATAAAAGAATGATTACATTTTAATATGAAAGCTAATAACATGAGTAAGATATGGCCAAGTACGTTATATTGTAGTTAACATGTATGAATTATACATAAACTATATATTTTGAATATATTGATGCATATTTATAATGTACGGGCAAGTGTTTATGTTACAGATAACATCGTTACCAAGATGACCACGTGAAGACAAAACCTTTAGAGAAATTAAGGCTCAAAGAGATTCCATGATAGGGTGTTGACCCTAGTCCCACTAGGAGAGGTGGAGGTATTACCCACCGTTTATCCTCCAAAACCTGGAGTCATGGGAGGACTGTGCGAATCACACTCCCCTAGACATGTGATGATGACTGCCAGATTCCTATTGGGCAATCAGGTTGATATAATCAACGTTGATACCCTTGAGAGCCTATGAATGGTTAAGCATTATAGTTGACGCCATGGCACACTCTCTAGTAGAGGACGGATAGGATGGAAGCGGAAGAGATTAGGAAGGATAGGATGGTTCTAGAATAGCTTGGGAGTCTGGTCAGGGTTAGGCTTAACTATTAAAATTATAAACCTATCAACGTTCAAATTACAAATTTTGAAGTGTCCTCACAATTATAAATGAAAATTCAATCACAGAACACAATCCTTACATACCCTAAAGGAATTATCGATATACTCTATAAACCCTTAACTTCGAGACGAAGTTTTCTAAAGGAGTGGTGTATGGAACAACCTATCTCGAATCACGAGCAGCATAGCAATATTAGCATGCATGTGAGGTATGCATATGATAGCTACATATGCATGCATCATATACATTGCACTAGTATATATATCAAATATTCATGAGGACTGTCTAAATATAAGATAAATGAATTAACTACCAAAAGTGTTAATTAAATACCTAATTCTCATAAATAGAATGAATATACATCTAGTAAGAAATATAGTGAAAATGTTGAGTTTATTCATAGGTTTACCAGCTCGTATATAATCCAAAATGTATATTAAATAAACTAAATCCATAAACTTTATTATTAAACCTGATATGCTAAAATATATATATATATATATATATATATATATATATATATATATATATATCATTATGGCTATATACTATTTTAGTAAATCAAAACACCAACCGTCATAGTTAAAAGTGAGTCCACCCTATGTTGTAATGTCATCTGATTCAATTAAATCCAAGAAGCATGATGAGGCAACCACCATTTAACAGAAAATAATATTCTTTTATAAAGATGGTGAACGAATGCGTAGAGGTGAAGGGACCTCTACTATTTGAGGAAGGAAGAAGGGTTTCGAGGGGGGGAAAAACTTTTGGCTTTTGGGGAAAGCATAATTGAGATGAGGAAAATTTGTAACAAGAGATTACAGACAGTAAGGACTAAACCTTGTTTGTTCAGAAGTTTTTGGGCACGGGAGAACAGTTTGCATCAATTGAGAAGCATTCTGGACTGAGTACCTACGTTGTACCCAGTTTGGCTGGGAGGTTTTGGTCTTTTGGTAACGGGAGTGAGAGCGGGAGAAATTTTGAAGCATATTCATCTGCAGGAACCCAAGTAGGTACTCCACATCAAATTAAACAATTTTGATATATGAATTTTGGTTAAACTTTAAAGCAGGTTTCATGTAGATTTCATATTCTGTTTAGAGTAAATAGCTGGTTAAATTATTTAGAGCATTACACCATATATGAGATACAAACTTAGTCATGAATGGAACTGGAGAAAGGCAAAAGTTGAATTTATCCCCAATTCCTCCATCCATCCACATGATCCTCATTAGTCGATCATTAAATTCTCTAGTACAACTTTCGAAGAGAGCCATCATGATTCTGAGTGGAAGGTGATTCCAAGGACGAGGCAGATGAATAAAGTAATAGTAAGCATGCAAGATGAAAAGCAATACATATGCATGTCGACAAATCTCGTGTAATGCCACGCCATGGGAGATCCAATTCCAAACATTTAACCAATTCATTAAACCTTCAAGGTATATGAGGAGAATATAAAGGACGTCGCATAGAAGGGGAAGGGGAATGGGAAGGAAATAAGAAGGGTGAGGGGGACCTAGGATAAATTTGAAAAGAAAAATATTCAAATAAGGGAGGGGCCAAGGGGAAAGCCATATATTGAGGATCATATATCCTTAGGGAATTGGACAGAAACTACTGAAGTCATTAATTTCTAACTTAGTCTCTTCCAGAGAGCAGGCCTTATTTTTCGTACATATCCACATCCATGTTGTTGATTTTGATAATATGGTAGAACTCTTTAGAATGAAAGAAATCAACCAATCCTCTTATTCTTTGAAGCACCCAAGCAAGGGAGTTATCCTTTAGATTGCTATCCTTAATGAGATAATGGGTTCTAAGTAGCGAGTCTCCAAGAATAATAATATTGTTGATGCCTTTGTATTTATCAAATCATAAACCTTGTAGGAGACCATATATTTCAGCTTGATTGTTGGTTTTCCTTTTGAGATCCCATGTAAATTTAATCTTTATTATTCGATCAATATTAAGTAGTATCCCTTCCCCTCTTGCCACTCTTGGATTTTTCTTGGAGACCTCATCAAATTGAAGAACCCATTTTTGTTGTTGTTTCTTCCAATCATCCAATTCTTCAGGAGATAAGTGAAGCTTCCAGATAGGAGGGTGCAATTTAGGAGAAGGTACCAGGATAGATGGAGGTGGAGAAGAAAGGGAGCCTACTCATTGATCTTCAATGTCATCGAGGGAGGAATCTCTAAGGAGAGGGTTAAGTTCAAGACAGATGGAGAGGGCCTTTCAAGCTACAGATTTGGTAGACAAAGAGGTACATTTAAATATTACATAATTTCGAGAGAGCAAAATTTTCCAACAAATGAATTTGGGAAGGGTGAGAAAAACAACTTTAAAGGAATATTTGGTCTAAAGGGAGCCCAAATAGTGTCTATGTTAGGAGGAAAAGAAATATTGGAGGCCAGAAGGCCAACACATTCGATGATATAAAGGACTGAGGGTGATAGACCAAACCATCTTAACATAAGAGTAATCCAGAAAGAGATGGGAGATATATTCCTCATGATTTTCACATAGGGGAATCTCGAGGGGACTTGGATGCCTTTCTTCTTAAGATTCTTTAAAGTCAAAATATTATTGTGGAGAAGTAGCTAGCAGAAGATATTAACTTTAGGAAGAGCATTTGGAGTCCATTTTTTGCTCCAAAGGGAGGAATTTGAGATTGGAAGAGAAGATCCATGCATCCCTCCTTGACTGAATAGGATGAGGCTTTCCAGCCCATTTTTTCCTGCATATGTTGACTAATGGGAGAACTTTCAACCAACCTCCTTTTTAAGTCTTCACTAAGGGGTCTAATATGATCAGGGAGATCCCCCAAATTCCAATCCATCCAAAGACCATAATTATTCCACTAAGAGATGTGAGTTGGAGTATTTATCCCTCGTAGACGTAGATGGACCATTAGGGGTCCTAATTCCTCCACATTCTCTAGTAGGATATAGTGGAGAATAGAATCTTCCCACAGTCTGATAGTTTCTCCATTCCCAAAGATCAAGTTAAGATGTGAGTTGATAAAAAAGGAAGCAAATGAAAGGAGCTTCTAGATAGGAGAGAATTGCCTGGATTGTTGATATTTTGCCTTGAGATTTGTACCCACCAATAATTTCGCTGAGTCCTCATTTTCCAATCTAGTCTTTCCCAAAATGCAATATTAATCAATGTAGGATCTCTTATGCCTAGGCCCCCATGAAGCTTTGGGGCTCGAGTTGTGGCCAATTTTACAAGATGAAACTTTTTGGTGGAAGACTTGCCCCCTTCCCACATAAATTTTCGCAAATAAACCCCCAATCAGTGCAAGATATACTTGGGTGTCAAAAGAGAAGAAAATTAGAACAAGGGAATAGTTGATAAGATTTCTTTAGTTATAACTATTCTTCCGTCCATATTAAGCCAGTGAGCTCCCCAATTCTCAATTTTATTTTCGATCTTGTCTATAATATTATGCCATGATATTGAGGAAGGCTTCTTTAAGCATATCAAAATGCCCAAATATTTGAACTTCATCTAATCTACAACTGCTTTGAAACCAAGCTCCTCTACAATTTTCTTTTGTTTAATTGTGTTGATGTTCCAAGAGTAGGTTTGTGATTTGGCCTCATTTAATAATCCTCCAGATGTTGTAAGAAATTTATTTAGAACCTTTTGTATCGTTTAGCAATCACAACCAAAGATCCACCAAGGAGAATCGTGTCATTTGCAAATTATCCATGCTTGATGCTTTTGGTACTAGCAAAGAAACGAATCCCCGGTAATTGATATGTGCTTCTTTCATACTCCAGTCCCCTACTTAGAGAGTCAACCATTATAATATACAATAATGGTGAGAGGGGAAAACCTTGTCTTAGCCCCTTGGATGCCTTGAGAAAACAAGTTCCTCTACCATTTATAAGGTGAGTGATCCAAGGAGAATTGATTCACAGAGCCACTCATTGAATAAATCGATCATGAAAGCCCATATTTTTCATTACTTTGAAAATAAAACTGTGTCAAACTTTATCAAATACATTTTCCATGTCAAGTTTTATAACCATTCCCTAGCCACCCCTGCCAACTAGAATCATCTGCTTCCTGGATCACAATTACATTGTCAAATATTTGTCTCCCCGAGACAAAAACTCCTTGATTTTCAGAGATTATAAGTGAAAGAATTTTCTTGAGTCACATTTCCAATAGCTTAGAGATGATCTTGTAAGAGACATTACAAAGTAAGATTGGTCGAAACTTGGCGAAGGAAGAAGGATTGTTCTCTTTGGGGATGAGAGCTAAAAAGGAAGAACTTATTCCCCCCCCCCCCCCATATAGAGATGATTGAGTGAATATATTATCATTTTGGCCAAGTCCCTGTGAATTATATCCCATAAATGTTGGTAAAAAAGGGAAGGGAAGCCATCTGGTCCCTGGGCTTTGTCTGGGTGGATGGAAAAAATAACTTGATTAATTTCTTCTGCAAAGGGGGGAGCTATGAAGAGATCATTCATCTCCTCCGTAACTAGCCTAGGGACGTGTTCCAACATCAAAAGATCCTCCTCTTCATTTAATTGACCAAGGGATCAATAGTAATTATTGAAGTGAGTAGTGGCAACCTCTTGAATTAATTGGAAATCATCAATTTTTTTCCCCTAAACTTGGATTTCTGAGATGTTGTTTTTTCTCTCCTTGTTTTTTGCTTGATTATGGAAAATATTAGTGTTCCTATCCCATTATTTTAACCATATAGTCCTTTACTTTAACCTCCAATCCTCCTCTTCATGTTTTAGGAGCGCATGGTAAGACTGGAAGGTTTTACTTCTTGATGCAAGAGATCTTCGGAGACATAATCTGCTTCTATCTAAGACTAAATGTGTTCAACTTAATTCTCCAAGGCTAGGAGGGAAATTTGATTATTTGATTTTCCTTTTTTTAACCAATGGTTGATGTCTTGATTGAGCCTCTTAATTTTGGTTTCCAAAATATTAATTGAGCTGCCATCCACTGATTGAGCCCAAGAAGTAACAACCACTTATGAGAAGCCCAAAGATTGGAGCCAGAGCACCGAAAATCTAAAGTGAATGGGACCAAAATTACGGGGAGTATTAATTTTCAACATGATAGGCTAACGATCTGATCCATTACAAGGAAGGATAAGTGATTGTAGCTTAAGATTCAGAGAAAGAAATTTGTCAGAATCCAAAAATATATCCATTCATGCAAAGATATGCCCTAGCCCAGATTGTTTGTTTTTCCAAGTGAATCAAAACCTAGGAGGTTTAATGTCTATTAGATGGAGGGAGCTAATTAGGTCCTCCATGGATTCTTGGAAAGGATCCCTAACAATAATGCCCCCTCTCCTTTCCTTTTGACAGAGGGTTGTATTAAAGTATCCACCAATGACGTAGTTAGTTACAAAATTTGGAACTTTTAGATCCATAAGTGTTTTCCAATATTCTTGCTTTTCACGAAAACTAACAAGCATATAGATATTAATCACAGTGATTAACCAATTCAGGGCCAATATTTTGAAAGAAGTGGAAATGCATTGTTGCGTCTTTATGTTGTCCAATAACTTTAGCTCGTCAAGGTCCCAAAATGTGCATAAACCTCCCAATGCACCCTAGTCACTGACTGAAAGGAGGTGGCCCCTATTCCATATCTTGTTTTATTTAGATGAGAGATCATTCTCATAAAGTTTAGTCTCTTGGAAGAGGGATACACATAGATTTTATTTAATTATCAATGATTTTTCTTCTACTATTCTTTTGTTAGATCTGGTGCCTTTGGAATTCTAGGAGAAGATATTCATTACTTACTTTAACAATGGGTTTCCCCTTTCAAGGGGCATGATTTTGCACCTTTTTTCCCTTATTTGCTACCATGATCAACTACTTGGCGAGGAATGGTACTCTGGTACCCCATCTCTTTATATTTTTTTATGTTTGTTCTGTGTGGATTTCCCTGTTAGCTTTCCTTCCTATGTGTCGAGTTTTTCTTTCCACTTCTCTAGCATTTTCAGCCTCTGATTTGTCGTCGGCTGAACTAGCCATTAGTGCAGGACCTATAACTTCCTTTGATGAGAGGTAAGTAACTTCCTCTTCCTTCGAGTCAGCTAACATATTTTGGGGATTTTTGGGGGTTTTATTTTCCTCCTCCGGAATTTTCTCAGGGCTAAGAGAGGGTGGATTTTGATGGTATGCCTCTAAATATTTATGAGAAGTTCCCTCTTCTTCGTTATGATTTTCCAACTCTTCCAACTTATTGTTTTCACCTTTGTGATTTCCAGATTGGCTAGTACCTTCTTTATTAGCACTGGTACTCTTAGTTTTCCTCGTAGCTTTAGGATGCTAAGCAGACTCCCCTTGTTGAGGGGGGTGATGTCCGTTGGGGCCCTTTTGTCTTTTAGATTACTGCCATTGATCCCCTTGATCTCCCTAACTCGCTTGATTGACTGGTGATTTAGTGCAGTTTCTGACGAAATATCCATATTCATGGCAGATCCGATATTTGAAGGGGTTTGATCATAGTCAACTTCCTGGATGTGAGTCTAATCCTCCATGCATACGTTTAATGTTGTCGAAAGCTCCTTCTCTAGATTGCATTCAACGCAGATTCAGGCACAGGAAAATAAACCCTCCTAAGCCTCAACACAATCGATGTATTTTCCTAGAGAGTTGTCGACGAGCCTAAAGGTGGCATTGTTCCAGTATTGAAGGGGCAGATATGGTAACTTAACCCAAACTGGAATGACTATGGGGATATCACAGTTCAGGTTAAAGTTAGGGTTCCGATGATCCAAATAAAGCCCTTGTGGCCCCATGAAATATGGCCTACTTCTGAAAATTAGATCATGATCCTTCTTAAGTTCAAAATAAAACACTTCCCGGCAAAGGAAGAGCCCACCTCCCCCTTCATTTTAGGTTTCTAGTTAGTCTCAATCCATGATCTAATAGACCAGGGAGAAAGCCATAAGCCCATAAATTGTTCTACCAAACCACAATCTACTAGTTGAAGAGACCTCAGTCGAGCTTGCGGTGTTGAAATCACTATTTTCGGGATATCATCAAGCTTCTTGACAAACTTTGAAGGAGGTGCCTTTTGAAATTTAGGGTCATTTGCGACTAGGTTATTGAATGTTGTGACCTCCTGAGAAAGTTGAGAATCCTCGGTCAGATCGGCCATGAAGGTCCACCCGGCCAAAAAGAAAAAAACCTAACAACCAAAAGAGCTTATCTCTGCAAAGAAATATACTCCACCAATGAGAATCAGGTCAACAAATCCTGCGATCAAGTCGAGGCAATGACGCCTAAGAATGTTGCAATCAACCCATCCATGTCCAGATCCAACCCATTCGCGACCACTTCACTCTGTCAAATTGCTTCAAAGACCAACACATGACACATGACCGCAAAGCCTGAAATTACTAAATATGATTTCTTTCGTCAATTCCAAACAATAGCAAAACTAATTTTTGAATTCCCTTATTTTTAAAATAAATTTAATCAACAAAATAAATAACATTTTCTTTCAAAAAGCTTTTATAATAAGATAAATATATCTCATGTAAATATGTTTTTCTTATACTTAAATAATAATAATTAAAAATTATCTATTTTCCAAATTACAACTATCCTCATCCTTAATAAATAAACGTATATTTATCGACCAACCGACTTTATTTAATCATACTCGATTTTGATTATATGACAT
>APFE030763084.1:25079-75324 GCA_000404065.3 Pinus taeda | reverse complement strand
TGCACTACTGCTTCCTATAAGAGTATTTCTAAGTTAGAGAGCAGGATCCAAATGCAAATTCATGTTGGAGCGATTTGAACACATATGGTACTATTATCTATGTTTTGCTTCATTCTTTTATGTGAACTAGCATTCATTCATTTTTGCTATTGTTTATGTATGCATAAAGTTCTTATAGCAATCTCTTTTACTTATCAATATTAAATGTTCAATAATTGTTATCTTTCATCTATATATGCGTCAACGATATATAAAATCAGTGAAATAATGTTTTAATTATTACTTCAATTATTTGAACAAATTAATTATCATATGAATGAATATTCTTGTTTAAAATTAAAGTCATCTATATGATTATTTTTCAATGAGAACCATTAAGAGTTGCACTGAAACAAAAATTTCCCGGAATAGATTAGCATTGCATTTTTGAATAAATATTTCATAATTTTCCATTAGATATAATTACATTAGATATTTATCCATCCCATTCATAAATCATTGGGAAATTGGTCCCATTATATCAAGTTGGAGCCACCACACCAAACGGAAAAAGGAGTTGCCTTTAAGGTCCGGACTAGGTGGTTCTGCCCGATGTTGATGCAGCGATTTTCTAGGCATCAACCTTTTTGGTGCTAGAATGAGGGCATGAACTGTGAATGGTGAGCAAACCCAAATCTACAACCCATTCTGAGAGTAAATCTCCCTCCACCTCACCTTCGACTTCTCCCTTGGAGGTTGGAACTCTAGTTTCCAGGCGAGAAGTAGAAGAATCAATGACCACTACTCAACCCCAAAATATCTCAGAAAAATTAACTCCTGAATCTCCTGAAGTATAGTCTCTTATCCATAAAATTCAAGGATTCTAAATATCTCCACAGAAATCTGAGGTTTCTCAAGGCAGTGTAACTTTGCAATTCATTCCTTCTCACCCTCTAACTAGACTTCAGAGTGAAAAGCTTAGTATTGAACTTACTGAGTTACCTTTACCTAAAAGGAAATGGCAAAGGAAAACAACTGAAGGATCTAATAGTGAAACTTTCTCATCATCATCATCCATTTCATCTTCTCCAGTGCAAAGTCAACCATCCACTCCACTCCAGATTGTTGTTCAACAAGGAACTAGAACTTCAACATCTATTTCTCAACCTCCTCAAACTACAATATTTGCTCCTTCCCAATCATCTGGAACTTCATCGACACTGCCATCTAGTAGTAGTTCAAAAATGGCAGAAAATCCCTGGAATAATCTTGGTGCGGTCACGATGCCTGCACCATTAAACCCATTGCCAACTCATCCTGAGAAATGGTTGCTAAAATTTAATCCAGATGCTGGCATACAGGCAGATGAGCACATTAACAACTTTATGTTCTCAGTAACTTAAAAGGAGTTACAGAGGAAGATGTAGTTGTTAGGCTTATCCCTTATACCTTACAAGGATCAGCTGGGTCTTGGTACTTTTCCCTGCCATCAGGGTCCATTACTAGTTGGAACATTTTTCAAGAACAATTCTTGACTAAATATGGTGATGATAGATCTGTAGCAATGTTAATTAATGATCTTTCAAATCTTAGGATAGAGTCTAAATAACCTATAAAAGAGTTCAATTCATGGTTCAATAAACTCTTGAATAAGATTCCAACTGCCTCTAAACCAAGTGAGAAAGTTAGAAGCGAATGGTATATAACAGCTTTACCCTCAAATATAACTATCTTCATAGATAGAGCTGTAAAACCAACTCTTGCAGAAAATATGAAAGAAGAACTTGTTGTAGAGAAATGCATCATTGCCTTAGAAAATAAAGCTTCTGTTGAATATAGAAAATCAAAAAAGTCCTCCTTCAAAGATGATTCAAAAAATAAAGTGGCTAAACATCCCTACGATATGGAAGGTCTCCAAAAAGTTTTCAAAACTATGTCAAATGAAATGATATAAATCAAGAAGCAAGTAGTTGAGACTTCAATGAAAAGGCCACTTAGAAACTTTAAGAAACCCAAATCAAAGCTTCCAAATGCTATATCCAGTGCAGACTCTGATCCCAAAGAAGAAGAAGAAGAAGAGACAGTCTTATCATCTGAAGAAACTGAAGAAGAGGTAATTGTTGAATGTCATGGGATGTGGGATTTTATTTTGCCTAATTTTGATACATAAAATGAATAGGAAGATTTCCCTATAACTACTAGGAGAAAAGGTACTCTTGAACCTATTCAAATAACTCAGAAGAAAAGGAATGTAGGTACCACTACTAAAGAAAAAGTTCCTACAAAGAAGCCTACGGTAGTACCTTCTCAAAATCAACCATTAGCCTCAAATCCACCTACAACATCTAAAACATTAGTAGTTACAGACTCTATGGATTACAAAATTATTGAAGACATGAAGAAAACAAAGGCAAATATCACAATGTTTGAGCTTAGTAAACTCAAACATCAACAAAAATTGTTGCTTAAGGAATTAGATGTAGTACCTTCTTCCCATCTTCTGAATGTTGTACTATCCAAAGCTGCTAATGAGACAGGTAAACCACCTCCTGGTAGTGTAGAAGTTACTGATAGTGTTTTAATCGGAGATAGATCAAATTCTCATACTCCTCCTTTTCTCTTGACCTACGAAATTTATAATAGAAATCTACACAATTGCTTGATAGACTCAGGGGCTTCTTCGAATATAATGTCATCCTTAGTTTGTTCTAAACTGAATATTGAACCCCAAAAGTCTACAATTCATATTGTCCAGTTGGATAGAACTAAGGTCAAGTATTAGGAGAGATCAATTTAGTTACCATTAGGTTATCAGCTAACCCCAGAGTTGTTCAGAGAATTGATATCTTAATTGTTGATATTCCTGAGTCCTATGGTTTGTAGAGTGGTTTGAGAAACTTCATGGTTATATTTCCACTGATTGGTCGCACATGTGGCTGCCCTACAAAGGAAAGCCAAATCAGATCAATATGGATTGGGAGAAACATATGACTCATACTGTTACTGAGTTTGAGCAAGAAAACCAGCCAATAGCATTCAACAACAACATTTTGGGTAACTATTCATCTGAATCATTCCTTGGAAATTTTACTGTTCAATCATCACCTTTCTCAGTTAATAGTTTCACATCTCAAATTGAAAATATTTCCCAAACAGATACATCAACGTGTGTTAAAATAGCTGAGGAAACTGTAAATAAAATTGTAGATAAATCTTTGTTTTTGTCATTATACTTTGATGGGTCTAAATCAAATGAAGGTGTAGGGGCAGGATGTATTTTGGTTAGTCCTAAGGGAGAAAAGACCATGTTATCATGCAGATTAGAATTTGAGTGCACAAATAATACTACTGAATATGAAGCCTTGATTGAAGGACTTTATAAAGCTATTGGTCTTAAAGTTCAATATTTGAAAGTGTTTGGTGACTCTGAAATTGTAATAAGACATGTCAGAAATACTATACATTGCCTTTCTAGTCACCTTAAACATTATCAATCCTTAGAGCAAGACCTTGTGTCTCATTTTCTAGCATTTATATTTCTCCCATCCCGAGATCTCAGAATGCAGCATCAAATTTGCTAGATAATGTTGCTTCTAAGCTCATGCCATCTGAAGATTATAGTCCCGATAGGATTTTAGTAGAATTAGTTTTCAGGCCATCCATTCCTGACAATGTCACTAATTGGCAAGTATTCAATCATGATGATGAAATTTTAAATTTTTTAACTTCTGATAAGACCTATGATGATCAAATTATTGATGAAAGTGAGCACGATCTTCAAATGAAGGAAAAATTTGAAGAAAACTCAATACCTAAATTAGTGGTCAAACTTGAGGATCTTTATGACATTAAATATAGGTTTAAACAAGTTAATAATTCAAAGCTTCAAAGTTCTACTTTGAGATTTGAATTAATAAACCTTGGTACTAAGGAGAATCCACAAAACATCAATTTGGGATTAGGACTTACATGAAAAGAAAGAATTGCATTTATCAGATTATTGCACAAATATAGAAATGTCTTCGCTTGGAAATATGATGATTTGAAAACGTATGATACATCTGTCATACAACATACAATTCCGATGTTTTGTGAAGAAAAACCAGTACAGCAGAAATTAAGGAAGATTCATCCTAACTTAGAGAGTCAAATAAAAGCTGAACTAAACAAACTCTTGAAAGCTAAGATAATTTGTCCTGTTAGACATTCAAATTGGGTGTCCAACATGGTGCCAGTAAGGAAGAAAAATGTTGACATTAGAATTTGTATTGATTTTAGAAATCTTAATAAAGCAAGTCAAAAGGATAACTTCCCTTTACCTACCATGGAGAAAACTCTCCATTCGGTGGCCAGTTCTGAATTAATGTCCTTCCTAGATGGTTTAGGGTATAAACAAATTTTGGTCCACCCTGATGACAGACTTAAGACTGCCTTCAGAACCAAATTGGGAAACTCATGCCTATCAAAAAATGCCTTCCGGATTGATCAATGTTGGAGCTACATTTCAAAGAGCAATGGACATCGCATTCAAAGGCCTAATCAATAAGTCAGTAGTTCTCTATTTGGATGACATTACTATTTTTTCTAAGAAAAGATCAAGTCACTTACATGATTTTAAACTAATCTTTCAACGTTGCAAAAGGTATGGCATTTCACTCAATCCAAAGAAGTCATTTTTTGCCCTTGACCAAGGTAAGCTCTTGGGTTTCATCATTTCGAAGGATGGCATTTATATTGATCCAGATAGAATCAAAGAGATTTCTGATATTCCATTACCACATAATAAAAAGACATTGCAATCATTTCTAGGCCAGATTAATTTTGTAAAAATATTTGTCCCAGATTTTTCGCAAATTGTTTTACCATTACAAACCATGATTAAGAATAATTTAGTGTTTAAATGGGGACATATAAAAAAAGAAGCTTTTGATTTGATCAAGCAAGCGATCATAAATGCTCTTGCATTAAACACTCCTAATTTTTCAAATCATTTCATCCTATATACTCTCGCATCCGATTCACCATATGCGGTAGTGCTGACGCAAATCAATAATCAAAACTTGGAAGCACCAATTTCATTTTATAGTTCAAACCTTCAAGGTGCTGAACTCAATTACTCTAAAGTTGAGAAACAAGCCTTTGCTGTATATAAATCCATAAACATTTCAGGCCTTTTCTCTTAAAGGCTCATACAAAAGCTATGGTCAATTTTTCAGTAGTAAGACAGTTACTAATTCAAAGGGAATTGGGAGAAAAAAGGGCAAATTGGGTCACAACATTACAAGAATATGATTTGGACATAAAACCAGCAAAGATTGTCAAAGGCCAAGGTTTTTACAGGTTGTTAGCAGGAGCTTCTAATATTCAGGAACATGAAGGTACAAACAGTGTTGAAGAAATCAATGAGATAAGTACAAACAATCCTGAATCCGAGTATGCATATTTGATATTCTACTTAAAAAATGGGTACGCTCCTTCTAATTTTTCCTATAAAAACAAACATGCCATAAGAATAAAGGGAAAGAATTTCATGATTGTTGATGATGTGTTGTTTAGATGGAATTATGATTCAATTTTTTTAAGATGCTTAGAAAAACCTGAAGCACAAAAGGTCTTGCAGGAACTACATGATGGTCCAACAGGAGGACATTTTGGAGCTGATACAACAGCCCACAAAATCATCCATGATGGGTATTATTGGCCCACTTTATTTAGAGATGCTCATAAATATGTAAGGAAATTCCAAACATGTCAAACTACTAGTGGAAGACAAAAGAAGTCAGCTTTTCCTTTGCTGCCAGTCAACATTGAACAACCTTTTGAACAATGGGGATTGGACATCATTGGAGAAATTATTCCACATTCATCCAAGCAACATAGGTATATCCTTACAGTCACTGATTACTTTAATAAGTGGGGGAAGCAATCCCTTTGAAGATAGTAAACTCTGAAGCAATCATTGAATTCATAGATCAATTCACCATTACTAGGTTTGGTGTCCCAAATGCGCTTATTTTTGATAATGCATCTTAATTTTCCGGTAATTCTATACTTGAATTTTCTATCAAGAGAGGATTCGAATTGAAATATTCTACAAACTACTACCCTCAGGGTAATGGTTTAGTAGAATCTACCAATAAGAATCTTATCAAAATCATTAAGAGAACTATTGAACAGAATCATAAAAACTGGCATAAGTCTTTGATATTTTCATTATGGGTAGACTGCATAACACAGAAGGCCTCAATAGGCACTTCTCCATTTAATCTAGTGTATGGAAAAGGGGCTGTCATACCATCAAATTTAATGCTTCCTTCACTAGCTTTAGTGCGGTTTATTGAAGAAAATCCCTCATCTTCTATTCAATTAAGACATGATGAGATTCTAAAACTAGAGGAACAAAGGGAGAAAGCCCGAATTGCACATGCAAAGCATCAACAACTTATCAAATCTTCTTTTGATGCAACTTCAACAGGCTCAAAACATTTACAAGTTGGTGATCTAGTTTTGAAGTGGGACAAGGCCCATGAGGATAAAGGAAAGCACACTAAGTTTCAAAAAATGTGGATTGGACCATTCCAAATCAGTGAGAAAATAGGGCCATCTACATTCATATTACAAGATCTATAATGAAAGAGAGATTCTCTTCCTATCAATGGCCTTATTTTGAAAAAATTCTTCAATTAAGGAGGTAACCCCTTCTCACTTTGTAAATATTCAATTTCTAGTTATTCTTGTCATAGGAAATAAAAATTGTACATAGCCTACTATTGGTTTTTACTATATTGAAAAAGTCACTCAAAAGAGAATAGCCTTAATATTTACTTTTGATAGATAAAAAGTATTTAAGGAAAAAGAAAATTCTAGGAAATTAGATATGATTGAATTTTGAAAACCTTTTTTATTTTTATTTTTGTAAAATCTTCTCAAAACTTAAAAATACTATAAATCATTCTAAAAGTTTTAGAAGCCTAAAAACGGTTATCAATACAAAGCAAAGATTGATTCAGGCCTAGCATATTTAACTCTAAAAATTGTCATCCATGTTCTCTTAAACATAAAATTATTCACCCCATCCATCAAAGTTTATAATTTTTCTGAGTGTAATTCTAAAATATATTTGATATAAAAGATAAGAGGTCTTATCATAAGCCTGCTTACCATGTTCATAGGGGATTAGTTCAACTGACATTACCAATACTGCATACCAAAATAGGGTAATGACTTATAGTTATAAGACAAGGGTCCTTATCACGAGCCAGCTTGTTCAGTTAAATTATAACCAGTGAATGGCATTGTCAACAACTGGCCACCAAACTAGGACAATGGTTTTTTATCTTACAAAATAAAGAAAAAATAAAAATGAAATACAAAAAATGTGGAAACATATCTTTTGGATTCATTCTTTTAAATTATACTCTGAAATGGAGGGGACAATGAATGATTAAATGGTTAAAAGGTAACCTTGCCGAGACTATGGATGTTTGCTGGCAGTAGTGGCTCTACCTGTGACAAAGGAGTCATTATACAAGCATGGTGAGAGAAGTCTTTTGTTTTATCATTATCAACCAAGTAAGGTTTACTTAAAACTTAGGGATGTATTTAATTTTGAGATGAGAAAGAAATAGCAAAAATAATTTTCATTACATTCGGAATTTATAATTACCTAGTTATATTAGATTTTCTCTATCTATTAAGGTTTTTAGATTAAGAAGTCAAAGTATTGTATTATTCTCTTAGAGATAATTGTTTCTCCCAGTGAATCACCAATTGTTGTGCTGTACAACAACCCCCCATTTCATAAAATTTTTATACAAAACCTTAATATGAAATGGGTCCCTTTAAAAAATAAACTTAGTTAGATGAGTGAATAAAATGGTATGTAACTCATCATAAGGAAATTCTTGTTAAAAGCCCCGATGTAAATAAATCATTTTATACAAACTTTTAATAAGAAATAAAGTGTTTCCTTTATAATACTTAAAACACATTCAATATTGCGATAAAGCGGTCAGAGATCACATATCGCAATATTAAAGGAAACACACAAAACAACAACCTCACCCAATGCTCTGATCCAAAAAGTCAATTGTAATCCGTAAATCAGGGAGAACAAATGCCAATGCACCATAAAGCAAAGACCCTCAATTCCTCTGATGCGATAAAGGTAATCGTAATTGGCAATTGGTGACTTAGCCATGTCAACAATAAAGGAACATTTGAAGAGGCCTGACTGAAAACTTCGAATGTGATAAAGCTAATCACAATCGGTGATCAACACTTAGCAAAAGATACATGATAAAGAGATAAAGCCCATGTCAAATCTTGACTGCGATCTATTAATTAGGCGCACATCTCAAAAAGAAAATATATTAAAGGAAGCTTGCATGCATTATATTGTATCACCTTTCGGTGATGGGAAATATTTAAAGCAAGTCTTAAAAGCCTTGCTTTTGACATTCCCAATCGCCGATCAACGATTTATCGCTAATTGTCGATCATTAAAATCTAAGGTACGATCGAAACAATCATTCGTCATATGGGCAATGTGATGGACATTTATGATGATATTTACCATGATTGATAGTTTAAATAGCTATTCAATATTACAGTTAAGGATGGATCTTTTAAAGGATTTCATCCGTGGTAATCCTTAACTATATTGTATTTTATGCCAATCAACGTAATTCTATTCATTATCATATTAGCTTCCAACAACATTTTCTCTGTATCACTATTTGCAACTATTTGCGCAGAATTCTTCCAAAACTAGAGAACCAGAGAAAATGGGAAAGAAATCGAAGAAGTCCACAGCAATAGCCCCTACATTAGCAGCTCATCCAGTCAAATATCCCACACCAAGCAAGAAAGGGTTAATCTCAAATACAACGTGCCTTGATCTAGGAAACACAAGCTGGGAGAGCATTTACAATCTAATAGAAGTTGAGGACCCTGAGGAATTATGAAAGTCAACCACAACTGACTCCACCAACAAATTGAAGGAACTCTTAAAGAATTGGCTTATTCCTATCTACACAGAATAGTAGCGCGAGCTAAAATCATGCCATATACAGACGTAGTGAGATGGGTGGTAGAGAAAACTCTAGTCTCGAACAGAACCTTTTGCACAGTTGATGGGACGATATTTGGCTCATTTCAGCCTGAGGATATCATGAAAATGTACCACTTACCTCAACCTAAGAAGTGATACAACAAGGCGTTCTTGGAGGCGTACGCAAAGGAGAATGATTCAGAGTTAGCCCTGATATAGCAATGGAGAAATATTCTCAAAAAGCACAAGCATGAGTCATCAGGTAAGTACTCTGTAGACTCTTTGGCTTCCCCTTATTGTTATGTCAGGGCTATGATGTGTAGAATGTGGGGAATATATGATTCGGCCAAATTCACCATAGAAATGGTACCCCTAATGGAAGCTACAATCAACGGTTATGTGATGGATTGGGCTAATATCTGGTCTGATAAAATAGCTACAACAATTTTAGAGTACAGAGAAAATGTGTATAAAAGTTCCTAGATTATCCCCCCATTCTATTACAATGGTTATATTATGGACACTATTTGTTTTAATTCGGAATATCCAATACTTGGGTGGAAATGGGCTCCTCAAGACCCGAATCCAATCCACATTTATCACCAATATTTATGGAAGGCGAATTACAAAAATCATTTGTATAAAATTTGCAACGGTTTTATTCTCCCTATATATTATTCTATTTTAATAAACCTACTCCAAGGATATCCCTGGAAGCAAAATTTGATTTAACGGCAGGAGGCAGTTGGTTCAGGGAGGAGAAATTTACTTACATAAGGCTTTTTGGTAGCCTTACTAAACCCCATGTTCTTCCCTTGTATGTGCCTGATAAATTGTTAGCTCGGGAGTTGGCCTAGCAAATAACAATAGAAGGGACATCTAGAACCCTTAAGGATTCAAAGAAGCATATTTGGACAAACTTCCCTTTATAGTGTGGCATTTTCACTCTGCATGACTACAAGCATGCAGAAAAGGAGAAAGAAAAGATACTAATGCTGAATGTGGCCACAATTCCTAACAGGCCATATGATCCAAGACAGGTTGCTTATAATGTCATGTCTCAAGCAAAACTTGCTAAGTTTCATCATAAAGCCGATGAATTCAATGATCTATTTTCCTCAGCTGAATCGTTATTTCAAGTTAAAACATTGACATAGATGAGGTATCAAGATGAAGGACTAGAAACATTTAATATGCTTATAGACCAGAGGTTGCAAACTTTGCCTCTAGACTTGTTAGCCACAACCCTGAACGTCCAATCAAGCCAAACTGAACAGCAAGTTGTTGATAAATCTCTTGCAGTAGAACAAATTCCTGAGAAAGAAAAAACACCAGAGTAGGAGCAATAACAAGAAAAGGGCGATGAACTTATTGATTTAGACGTTCATATTGATCCCAAACAACTCAAAGAATGGCAACAGTTTGACTCAATTATCAGCAATATTGAGAGCTTGCAGGGATTTAGTACTCCTGAAGCAACAATTGGACAAAAGATAACGACTAATACAGTTCCATCTGAAGGAACTAGCACCCCACCTTTGACTCAGACAGATGTTGAAATAATTCCAGAGAACCCTTCCGACGAGATTGTTATGCGAGTAGAAGAAATACCACCCTTAGATGTCTTCTATAGCCCTAAGCATAGGGCTGTAATAAAGAGACAAAGGAAAAAGAGAAAACTTGATCAATCTTCTCTTTTACCTACACAGATGGAGATAACTAATGTGGTATGGAGAGAGGAAGCCAACCCTTCTGAAGATATTACTAAGCTTTCTCAGTATGCCAGGGCATATACAACAACTACTATGGATAAAGCATTGGAAGTCTACAATTTTCTTAACGAAAAGGATCAAGCGATCATCTCACTAGAGACATGGGTACAAGAAAAGCAACAAAGGATAAAGCAGTTAGATCAACAATTAGTAGCACAAAAGCAATCAAATGAGAAATTAAATGAGCAATTGCTCAAAGAGAAACAGAGGATAGACCAACATGCAGTTCAAAAGAAAAAAGAGCTGTCTCAAGCATTGAACAAGCTAAAGACAATGAATGAACAATTGAGAAAATCGAAAGATGAACAGATTCCTCAGCTGTCACTACAAATAGAAAGGTTCAAGGAATTTCCTAAGATAGAGGAATTCAAATCAAAGGCTCTCCAAATAACCAAAGAATTATCTACTCAATTGAACTTGCTATGTAATAATATTTCTCTTGTTCCTCCCTTTTGTGGGATTTCCTCATCCATGATTGATAAGTCGGTTGATGACAAGAAAAAGTTGGAGCAGGCAGATGAGACATTAACAGAGTTTCTTTACTGGCAAGAAACCAAGGAAGGTCAAGCTGCAAATCTACCTCAAATTTTGGAATCACACAAGGAAATTTTGTTTTGAGTGGCAAACTCAATTGATGAAGGTAGAAAGGGCAACATTGAGATGTAGATCGGCGACTAGTAATTTAGTAGAATTAATTAATAATACTCTCTATTTGTCAAATTTGATTTCAGAATGTACCCTAGGAAAATTACCATTAGTCAAAGAATTGGAGTAGACATGGAAGTAGGAGCTGGAAAAGAGGCAGATAGTAATCGTGGGCATCCAAACATTGACATGGGAAACCTTTTGGTTTTTCCTTGTGAAACCATATAGTCCAAGGACAACAATCAAATCCTTGACCGATGCAATTGGTTACATGATTCTTGAAATTACTGATGCCACCTATACTGCCCAACTACATTTGCGTATGAGTCATCCTCCAGAGCTGCAACCAATGCTCACCATATGCCAGCTCAAGCCAAAGGATAGTAAGCCGAAACAATGAACCATCCTTACTGACTACAAGCACATCTATTTCGGGGAGATTTTCATGTATTTGTGATTTTGTTACACGATCTCACAACATTTTTATTTCATAGTTAGTTAGTTTAGATAGTATTTATAGACCCTTTCATGTTTTTAGAAAGGGTCCTAAAATTTTGTATGAAGACTTAGATTGGAAGTTTCACTATTGTACTTTCAATATATATATTTTTTATGAAACTGGACTTGTATTCTGAGCTTTTATGAAGAGTACTTTTGTCTGATATGCACTACTGCTTCCTATAAGAGTATTTCTAAGTTAGAGACTGGGATCCAAATGCAAATTCACGTTGGAGTGATTTGAACACATATGGTACTATTATCTATGTTTTGCTTCGTTCTTTTATGTGAACTAGTGTTCATTCATTTTTGCTATTGTTGATGTATGCATAAAGTTCTTACATCAATCTCTTTTACTTATCACTGTTGAATTTTCAAGAATTGTTATCTTTCATCTATATATGTGTCAATGATATATAAAATTAGTGCAATAACGTTTTAATTATTACTTTGTTCAATTATTTGAACAAATTAATTATCATATGAATGAATATTCTTGTTTAAAAGTAAAGTCATCTATATGCTTATTTTTCAATGAGAACCATTAAGAGTTGCACTAAAATAGAAATTTCCTGGAATAGATTAGTATTGCATTTTTGAATAAATATTTCATCATTTTCCATTAGATATAAGTAAATCAGATATTTATCCATCCCATTCATAAATCATTGGGAAACTGGTCCCATTATATCTAGTTGGAGCCACCACACCAAACAGAAAAGGAGTTGCCTTTAAGGTCCAAACCAGGTGGTTTTCCTTGATGTTGATGCAACGATTTTCGAGGCATCAACAAGTCTGTTGATATTTCCTGTAGTTCAGGAGGAGCATTTGCATTGCTGTCATTATATTTACTTGCAAATGTAATGATGCTCATGCTACTGAAGTTACTCATATAGTTGTTATTGTTGCTACCTCACTTTTCAGGTCTCTTGGGTATTGGTTAGAAATTTCATATATGTCTCTTGATGTAAAGGTCATGTAAATACCTATGATGTAATAATTGTAAAATTTAGTCATGTATGGACTATTTTGGTCAAGTCATGCAATCCCATCGTTTTGGGCATGTGACGTAGTTTGTAACCACATTGATTTGGGTGCTAAATATAATCACGAGTCATTTTTGATAAGAAAGGTAATGTATGGTTGAGTCATAGAGTCATGTACTTCTTTATCTTCAACAAATTCAACATGTGATTAGGGGGAGAATGGTCAGTATTCAGTATACATATTCAATAGATCAGATCTATAATTCTCATGTCAATAAAGGGAGAGAAGCCTTCATTTAGCATTGGTTAGCCCTTTTCCGTTGATGTCAAAGTGGGGGAGTAACTTTGTGCTTGAGTTGCCATCAAGTCCAAAGGGGGAGATTGTTGGAATTATGACTAATGTATTGTCTTTGATGGAAACCTACTTGATGAGTTGTATCTTGATGGCAATCCACTTGACAAAGATGCCAACATGATGTGTCTACATATGATAGAGAATATGGACAAAGAAATATTAGTTTAGAGATAGAGGAATGATAAATATGAAGTTTGAAGAGGTATACGTGAGTTTTGTGAAGCAAAGTCACATACACACATGGGTATGAAGAAGAAAAAGCGTTGTATAGTTTCTACACCATGGTATTCTAAATGAAAAGGGTCTTTACCATGGTATTGACTCATAATATTGATCCCAACAATGGATATTTAATCCCGTCAGAGAATACCATTGGCATTAGTGTGGTTTTGACTTGTGGTATTGGGTAAGGGCTAAGATATATAAGGAGATGAAGATCAAAGTGTTTGAGTGTGAGAGTAATGAAGATTTCGTAGTTAGATATGACGCAAGTGTGCATGTAATGGGATATTAATGAATAGTTTGATATGAAACTAAGTATGCACCCGAGAATTTGATGATGTATCAGATCCAAAGGGTCTGAAATGACTATACTGACAATGGATTGTTTTGATCTATAATATCTATATCCAACGCATGTTTCATTATGTATGTTGAGAGATGGGTTTGTTCTCAAGGTTTGATGTGCAACAAAGCTATAAGTCAATAGTTGCAGATATTTAAACAAGTTTGATAACCTTAAAGGTGCATACATACACGGGTTTAATGCTAGTAAGTCACATATCGATTCTACACTTCGGATAGATTTGTTCGCGGGTTTAATGCTAGTAAGTCGCATATTGATTCTACACTTTGGACATATTTGTTCGCGGGTTTGATTCCTGAAAAGTGTGTATACACGTGGAAGTGTTTTTTGGAAAGAACGTTTATAAGCTAGGGTTTTTTTGAATAAGATGTCTGATTAGTTTAATCAGTCTTACTGTGTTTCTACTATCTGTCAATGAAGTCTTAGTTGATGGTCTATGTTTAATAGTGATGATTGAAGTTGAATTGATTGATTGAAGAGTGATGAAGCTGCTAGCAGTATGTAATTGAAGATCTGTGATGGTTTTGTGATTATTTCAAAATAATTCAGTGGTTCATGGTGTAACTCATTGTTTGTTTCAAAATGATAGTGAATCAATTTTAGGTTTCAAAGTTTTGAGATCGGTATGTAGGAATGATTTAAGGAAGTCGCGTATACATGCAGGTTTGCTAAAGTAAAGTAGCACATACATTATGACATTTTATTGATCAGTGTTTTCAGTTGGTTCAATTTCTTAATGTAGTGTTTGGGTTCAATATTGGTATTCTGGTTACACTGATCTAACTACTTTGGTTGTTTGAGAATAAGTTGATTGATTTGGGTCTGATTTGGTTTAGTGACTGGTTGTTGCAGCGATCATTTTTAGTTTTGATATTTGGTATTGGGCTTAAATGATGGTAGTGGGTCCAGTCTAAAAATTTGATGAAAAATGGCCAACAATTTTTGATTTTTTGGATCAGGTGGATTCAGTGTGAAAATTTATGAAACCCAGTCCATGGTGGTGTAGGGGGTTGGAGCTCCCTTCCAGTGGGTGCTAGAGAATGAGAGAAGGTTTTATCATTCTGTAGGCATTCTCCTGTGTGCTGGTATGAGCCTGTGCTAGCACAATAACTTAGTAATATTTTCATCATAAGAAAAATAATACAAAGATGACAACAACAGCAGTTTTTTCCCACATTGGGTTTCCACCTAAAAATCATGGTGTTCATATGTGTTGCTTATGTGTGATGTTTTATTCTATTCTTAATTCACATGGTTATTGTATACCTAATTATGATGAAATAATAACATACTAGTTCAAGATAAAATTGAATGAAAAACTAAGTTGACTGGATATATGCTAGTTTTATGCATTAAAGTCGCGTACATATGCAGGTTTACTTCAAAATAGTCGTGTACATAGATTAGAATAAGAAAATTAAATCAATTTTTGTTAAAATATTGATTCGTCCCCCCTCTCAGTATTTTTCCTAACATATGCATCTTTATGTTGATGCCTCGAAAATCGCTGCAACAACATTGGGGGATAACCACCCGGTCCGGACCTTGAAAGCAGCTCCTTTTCCGTTTGGTGTGGTTGCTCCGACTGGTTTAACTAGGTCCAGTTACCTTTTCCCTATTGCTATTGGTTTATGATGTATCTTTACCTACCAATAGACAGGGATATCAAATCACTTCTCCTTGTTGATCAGGCAAGAGGATGACCTTTAAGCTAATTTGGGTTCAACCAAGCCACAACTAAAGTTTTGCCTCTTGGAGGAGAGGACTTAAAAGAATGTAGAACTTACTCTAAATGCAAGCTTATTCTATGATGCAAGCAAAAGAAACTAATCTAAATCCTATCTTAATTAGGAAGATATAGATCTAACCCAACTAAGAGCAAGATAATTAAAATATTGGGATTTAAATATGTCTTGTTTATAATGAATATCAAGTTAATGAAGTAGTTCAATTAACTGATATTATGGTTACCAAAACACATTTTATTGAGACCTTAAAACTTGAAATAATAAACCAATAACATTCCAGGAAGTAGTTCACAAAAATGATATTGATTATCAAATCAATAAATCCAATAATTGAATAATGATATGTGGAAATAGTTCACAACACATTACCATTCAATAAATCGGTTTCATAAAACAGATTTAAGAGTAAGTAGTTACTAAAAAATGAGAAATTAATCCATAAAAAACAGAGATACATAATAACAAGATTGAAACAAATTACCCATATTGACAATAGTGCACTAACATGAATAAAATGACACATTCTTGTCACCATAAAATTAAAACTGATATTTGAAACAGTAGTATTACAAATACCAATTTATGCATCCATTTCTCTGTTCTTGGTCTCCAACAGCCTTTTACATTGCTCAAACTTCTGCCTTGAAAAACTAGAGCCACAATAGTGCAAGCTTTGTTCTTCACACATAATTCAAGATACAAAAGGAAAATCCTCAATAATCCCCAGATCTGAGATTTTCTCTCCTCTCTCCTACAACTCTAAATTCCAATTACAATAGTGCTTTTAGAAGTCTAAAATTGTAGAGGAGAGCAGCCCTTTATTCCATTCTGCAATCTGTTATTTATAGTATTTGTAAAAGAATTTTTGGACAGGAGAGTTTTTTTAAGAGAAATATGCTAAATCCCTTTTACTTGCTCATAATTCCAATCCTTAATTGTTGTAGCATTCTCATTGCTTGAAATCCTTTTCTCCATATCTTTTCCACTGTTTTTCTGCAAGAAGAAATCAAAATCTATTAAAATGGAACCACAAAATCAAAATAACATTGTTGGCCTTTAAATCAAATTTAATTAAATTCTATTTAAATAAATAATTGAAAACAAAATATAAGCTCTGTATTGATGCTTTGAATGGTTTAATTGGCAAAGGATATCATTGACCAATGGATCTTCTATTAGAAGAGGCTTTGGATAAATGAAATTGAAGAAAATAACTCAGAAAATTGACTTTGTTTTCAAAATTCGGAATGTAATCTTCTTCCTGATTTTTGACCCAATAAATGACCAAATATGTTAATGAAATCTCCCCAGAAATATTCTCCTTGATTTTCTCTTTCCAATGAGCCGTCATGGACCTCATTTGGCCAAGTATAACTCATTCTATGAGCTTCCAAAATTGATGAGTCAAATCTGGCATGAATCTGGAAATTCTGTTGCTGGGCTAAAAAATTGTAATTAAAAGCTAATCCTAAATTAGTCTCTAATTAATTCTAATTTAATTATTAATTATGACATAAACTAATTAATCAATAACTATTTATTAACTAATATCTAACTATATAATTAAAAAAAATTATCCTATTTTGATAATAACATTAATTAATATTTATAATCTAATAATTCAAATAATAATTAATTTTAATTAATTAACTAATAATTTTAATATTAATTAAAATTAATTAATATAAAATTTATTATTACCCAATATTAATTTTAACATTAAATACCCCTACCCTTTATTAACTTCACACTTAAATGAATATACCATCCTACACCATACGTATGAATCCAAGAAGCAAGTCATTTGAACCACTTATATAAAACCATGTTTTTTATTCCTTTTCGCATCGGCAATCGGGAGAATGGCGGGGTTCATTAAAACGCATCAAGTGAACTTCCCCGATGCGATATCGCATCGGGGTTATGGGTGTTATGGTGTGTATTGCGAACAAGACTTCAAGACTTCCGACCCGATATCGCATTGAATTTATTGTCTTTTAAACTTTGGTTAATGTTACATTGTTCTTTGGTTAATCGTGAAATCGCATCGGGAGATGGCTATTGGGGTTTTTAAAACATGTCATTTGAAAGCTCTCGATTCAATCAATGCTTCCGATGCAATTAAAGTTTATTTTTTTATATTATTTTTTTATATATTAAATTTTAATTTATTAAATTAATTATATTTTAAATAATAATTAATTTAATTAATTAAAGATTAATTTTTTTATTTTGGTTTATTTTATAAATTGCAACTATTTGTAATAAAATGAAAAACAAATTATGGCCACTTTGGAATTATGATTTTTCGAGATTAATAATTTTTGGAGTAAATTACTAAAATCCGGCTGCTTCATGATTTGGATACATGGAAAAATGTTAATAAAAATTCACTACGGGTTAATATTTAAAATGAATGCATTATTGAACTAATTTATCTACAAAATGCAATATTGTACATTTTACGCAATTTTAACCTAGGCTACATAAATAATCAGACTTTCAAAGGAGTGCCATTTTCAAACCAGTTGACCAAATGAGACCGAACAAGCGTCAATGTGAAGCTTATTAAAAATTGATTCTAACAAAGCAATCAAAATAAGAATCCAAAGAAAACTAAAAAATAACGAAAGCGTAGGGAAATTAACTAAAATAAAAATCCAAAAAGGTGCTTAGCCAAAATTTTTATATAAAGGGTCCCCATTATTCGAAGTGGATGCATCAATAATGGGGGGTGTTGTGTTTTTACCACAACAATTGGCGACACACGGGAGAAGAACCAGTTATCTCTTTTTGTTATGAATGAGATTTTCCTAAAATTAAAGTAAAAAAATTAAAGAAGAGAAAATTTTGCGTGAAATGCTTGACTAGGTTCATTAGTCTGGGTAAAAGCAAGAATCATCTAACTGTAGTTTTTCTTAAAATTCCTCATAAATTAAAATATTTCAAAACTCTATATCAATCATTACTTAGCTGAAGGGATAAAGGAGGGGTAACTTTACATCTTAGCTTTTAAGATATACTCATTTGCCACAGGTAGAGCCACTGTTGCCATCAAACATCTATAGTTTCGACAGGGTTACCATTTAATCATAAATGATTCAGAATCCCATCTGTTTAAGAATTATTGATCTAAAGATAAATACATTTATATATGTATTACTTATACTTTATATATATATATATGTGTGTGTGTGTGTGTGTGTGTGTGTGTGTGTGTTTATTTATTAAATCTTAAAAGCCATTGTCCTAGTGTGGTAGCCATATAGTTGACAATGCCATTCACTGGCTAAAATTGGACTGAACAAGCTGGCTCGTGATGAGACCCCTTGTCTTATAATTGTTTGCAATCATAAGCCATTACCCTGGTTTGTTTAGCAATGTTGGTAATGTGAGCCTATTTTTCCCTATGATCATGGTAAGCAGGCTCACGATGAAACCTCTTATCTTTTAAGTTTAAATATATTTCTGGATTATTCTCTAGAAAAATAAGACTCTTTGGGACAAGGAGAACCATTGACTCCTTAAGAGTTAAGAATGACAATTTCAGAGTTAAAGGTGATTTGCTGTAAAGTATCTTTACTTGGTTATAAATAACTTTTCTTGACTGATAATAGAACTTTGAAAGATCCTAATAAAATTTTGAAATCTCAAAATGATTACAATTTGATGAAAAAGAAATTTTCAGATTTTATGATATTTTGCCAACTTCTCTTGATTGGTAATCTCTTCCTTAAATATGTTTACTTTTATAATAAGAAAATCAAACTCTACTAAAAGATGTAAGAAAAAGCTAATAGGTAACTATTAACAATTTTTCTTTATGTATGCTGACCATTGTTGGGTAATAGGTAGGCCTTCCATATGAATAATGGCAAATTCACCAAAATCAAAACTAAAAACTAAAAGAAAAGAAGTCTTATGCTAAAGTGAGAAAAGAAATCAGCAAACGAAATTAAAATGAAGAAATGTGAAAAATGAAAGGAAACCCAAGTTTCAAAAGATAAACTCAAACAAGAATGCTTATACCAATGTCTCAACAATATGAAAAGGAAAATAATCGTGTAATCATTTCTTCTTATGTTGAGTATTTAGAAAAATCATACCTTGCAGGGTTGTAAATGCTTTAGGCTTTTGGATAGCAGCGACGATTAAAATTCAGCCACAATGAAAACCTTTCTCATTGGTATCAATCTTCTTGTTTCAAAGCATCATTTTAATCATTTTCTAAGAAAAACAAGATGCCTAAATAAACAAATTAAAGGTTGAGAAACTTCCTTATGTAGCTGTTTCGAGGAAGATTATCACTGCTTCTTGGAATTAAGCCAAAAGAAGAGTATGGACCTTGAAAATCTGATTTGGCAGAAGATTGAAAGATTTTATGAAGAGCAGCAAAACAGAGTTTTATATCAGCATAATTTAAAAAACAAAAATGAAACTAGAGTGATGAAATGGAAATTAATGAAAGTGGGCACATGAATCTTACCATTGGATCATTGCTTTTGATCTTACCTGAAAGGTATCAGTTTCTCCAAAGTGGCTGACTTCTTACTTCAATTAATATTAAAAGCATAAAGAAGTCAAACTAACCAAAATTCTATAACCAAAAATCATTATTTATTTTATTTAAACTAAAGCAAGCAGTAAAAATGGAATGCTTAGTGCTCAAGGGAACTGAAATTAAACGATATGCATCAGAAATGAAAATGAGAATTTGCAGCCATGACTGTTTCTTAAGATATTATTAGTTTTATATAAATTCCATGATTTTATAAATTGTCCAGAATCAAGACCAAATTCAGGATGATAAAGTTTAAGTATGAAAATAGAGAGGTCTTGAATTCCATTTTAAATTATGGACTTATATATTTGAAACTAAAATATATCAAAAAATGATTTAAATGTACTGCAAATTCGTCATTAACTGCTTTCTTACCATAATTATTACCCAAGCTAGCTTTTAAAATAACACATCGTTGTATCGGATGATTCGCATCAAATGTCTCTTCACCATGCTTGAATTTTAATTTGCAAGACTTCACTTTTGTTGCCATGCCATATATCGATTAAATGTTAATGGCTCAAAGGCATGCATTGGAAGTTATTACATCGGAGATTGCAATGGCAAATTGCCGATAAGAACATGTGCAATGAAATGAAGCAATCGCATCATTAAAGAAATATTATATCGGGGACCAGAAAATATTTACATTGTGCTTCCCATATCGCAAAACGCATTTCGCAGATTCAGAGATGTGACGTAAGCATAAAAATGTGATGAAATGATTGCACTATCGGCGAAGCGATGGATGTCGTAGCTAATCGGCAATCGACAGACTTTGCGTACTCGATGTAACACAGTATATATTTTTGCGATGCCGATATGCAACGAAGAGCGGACCCAATAACTTTTTATGATGGGATTTCAATAACATATCAGATCCGAGACATCGGCCATAAATAAAACTACAAGGAAGTGATTGCGATATCGATGATGCGATGAATGACATAACTAATCGGCGATCGTGATCGACAATCTTAAGCGCATGATATAACAATTCTCAATATGCCGATATGCGATGAAGAGTGGACCCGAGAACTTTTTATAATGGGATTTCAATAACATATTGGATCTGAGACATCGGCCATAAATAAAACTACAAGCAAGCGATTGCGATATTGGCGATGCGATGAATGACATAACTAATCGGCGATCGTGATCGGCAATCTTAAGCGCATGATATAACAATTCTTAATATGCCGATATGCAATGAAGAGCGGACCCGATAATTTTATGATGAAAATTTGATAACATATCGGACCCGAGACATCGGTCCTTTTAAAGTTATGCTCTTACCATTATTGCGATTGAACAGACGTGATATTTTATGAATTTGATTTGAATTTCATATCGGGTCCGGAATTATGTGTTTATCGCAATATCGGGAAAGTCGATTATCGGCGATTCATGTTCATGGAGGTATACCTCACTTGGAAAGCTCCGATATGTGAAATGCTATATGGCATATGAGTAATATAATACATCGGAGGTCTTTGATGAACAATTTCTTATCAAAAGAAATATTAAGAACTACTTCCGATGAAATCTTCTGATGCGAATGGTCTTATGATATTTCTTGAAATTTCAATTTGGGTTTTCTAATGAATGAAAGGAAAGCTACAAAAATGCTTGAATTCTAATGAATCAGAATTGAATTTCCCTGAACCAGTTTGCAAATTTGAAATGAGTTTGTTGCTTACTTCAAGTTTTGAAAATGAATAAAAACCTGCAAATAAAACAGAACACAAATAAAAAATAAACTAAGGAAAAGATGAACTAATAATGGATGAGAATAAAGTTGTAAATGCGTACCTGAAAGGAATTTGTCTGTAAATTTTACCTGATAGATCTTCAAATTCTTCCTTTGGTTAAAATCATCTCATTATTTATTCTAAATCAAAGTGTGCATTCAGCCTAAATGAAATCAATTATTCATGTCTATGGAATATAAAATTTACCAGAAATAAATATGAAACTATGCTTCCCTTTCGAAGTGAAGTAACAATTTATTACCTCTGCTTATTCTGATTTAATCTTGAGAAAAAATTGTATGGTTATAGTGACTGTTCAATAATGCCTTTGGTAAATAAACATGATGCGTTTCACAACATCAGATAATAAACTAAAGATTATAATGAGATTAAGTCACTAATTGTAGAAAAATATCAAAACATATTTAAATGTGTGCACTCGGCAAAATGGGAATCCTTAAGATCAGCTTTTGGAAAATTCCGAGGAAGATAATATGAACTTCATATGATTACCGTGACAGGTTAGACTGACTAATAATGATTAAATTAGAATTAGGCTTATCATAGTCAGTCATACATTTCATGGGACAATGGGATCACGAAGCTTTTATATCCTCAAATCCTTACCATATGAATTTCTAAAAGAAAATCTTAGAAGGAAATCTCGAAATAAAGAAAAGTGGATTTGAGAAAATCGACACCAAGTGTAGCTTTAATTGAATTTAATCAAGACATTATTCAAGATAGGCAGAGTAGAGATATTGTTATAGGAAATTTCAAAAAGGAAAGCAAGAATTAAAATTTTCTGATAAGGAAAAATGTTTCCACTGAACATGTATGAGAAGGTTGATTGCTTTGATTTATTTTTTAATCTAGAAAACTAATGTAAATAAATTAACTACATAAAACAAGCTAACTAAATTAATTCTACTCCTATTCTAACCATATACATGAAAATGACTAGGTATAGTCATATTTCCAGTGTAGCCATTTTCTCATTTTTATTCCCGCATATATGTACAGTTCAAATGTTAGTAATAAAAATACAAATCTAATTAAACTAAGAAAATTAAATATGAAATCAGAATGTACACTTAGTGTTAGCAAGTTGATTAAAATCTCCTTCTCTTGAAATTTGATTTCCAATTCAATACCAATTGGATCACAAAAATCTGGATGGATTTCTATTAATGATTGGGAAACATTCAAAAGAGGAGATAACAGGCCGAATTGTGGATATGAATTTTTAAATTCAAAGGCCTGAAAAAAATTGTTAGTGTTATGTACAAATGTTAAGCTATTAACCGTTTCCTTTGAGGGAAAAATTTCCAAATATTTTTCAAATGAGTCAATGAAAAATGGATGGAAATCTTTCAAATGAAATGGAAAATTATTGATTGAATTAAATTGTTGGCCATATTGCGAAAATACATTCTCTTGTTGACATTGCCTTTGAAAAGATAGAAGCTCTTGATGAAACATTAGCATTGATTTAAATTGGAAGATTAATATCTTTTGATGCTCATGATTATAATATGAAACTTCGATTTCCCAATTGGGCAATGCATCAATTGAGTGTTTGATAGTAAGGCATTTAATATGCCAGTGAAAAGTGTGAAAATTTTGCAAAATAAAATCAGAAAATAAATCCAAATTTAAACAAAATAACTGAGAAAGAAAAACTAAAATGAAATCACTATTTGTACAACTAATGTTACAGCACAATTGGGATTGCTTTGAAATGATTTCATTTTCACAAGGATTGGCCAGAATTATGGAATTAAAAAAATTTTGAATTCCAACTTGTGAATTAGAAAATGAATTATGATTATGAGTAGGAATGAGAATTTGATCTTCATATGAATCATAAATTGGAATGTTTTCTTGAATGGTGAAATCATGAACATAATTTGCTGCTCTAAAATGAGGATTAGTTGGAATAATTTCTAAATTGAAGCGTTCCTCATTTTCAAATGTTTTTTGAATTTTCTCATGAGGATTCTCCTGAGAGGAATAAATATCAACATCCTCAATGTCAGAGTAGTTATCATAAATGACTTCACAATATTCTCTACAATTTCCTTCTATCTGATCCAATATATCAAAACAAGGAAGGACAAAAATATCATGTTCATTAGTGGCAAAAGAATGATCATATATTGTTTCTTTATCTTGATAAAAATTTAATGGCAATTCATTTAAATCGTCCTCTTTAATTTCTGAAATAGCATTGATACTAAGAGGAGAAAAATTACTATCATTAAAAATATCAGCATAAAGGGAAATTTGTGAACTTGAAACAATGCACTTAAAACTGTCTCTGTTTGAGAGCTCTTGTGCATTATGCTCATTGTAAATTTCAGATTGCAGATCATTCCTTTGCATACTCATGCTTTCTTGAAGAAGACTGCTTTTCTGCTCTGATTTTGGCATTTGCTCATCATGGAGAAATTCAGAAATTTATACAGCAGTTTGCATTTTATTTACTTTGATTGTTGCTTGTACTTGCTGATTTGCGATTTGATTTTCCGAATTTACTTCAAAGTAGCTTTTTGATTTCAAGGCAGATTTTCCCCCAAAATTGCTATTGTTGTCTTCTTGCATTTGAATGGAAATATTTTCCAAGTTTTGTGAAACCACTTCATCACCATTTATTTGCACATCCATGTTGGGATTTTCATTTATGTTGGAAGGGGATGAAACAAAACTTGAACTAATTTCATATGGATTGGAAATGGGTGGAAGAGAACAAATACATTAAAACCAATCTAATGATTCTTCTTTCGTAGGTTTGTCTTCGCCTTTAAATCTTAGGAAATTCAAATGAAATCGACTATTAAAATCATTAACAAACTCATTTTCAAACCTTCATAGATATTCAATTTCTTCACATACCTGTTCATAATCGTAGCCTTCAAATTTAGAAATGAAAATTGTAACAAATTGATCCCAGCTGTGGATTGAGGCAACTGGAAGAGTTCTACACCAGCTTCTGGATTTTGCCGCAAATGTGAGAGGAAAAATCCTACATAAAATGCCTTCATCAATTCCTTGAAAATTGTAATTTGTAATATTTTGAAGAAATTGAAAGACATGGTTAAAAGCAGAGGAATTTCCCTTACCATTAAACTTTGCCTGAGACAAGAGTCTTACCACTTCGGGTGGAGTGTTGGAAGATGCACGTCCATGGATACAACTCCAAATTGGAAGTTTGAGAGGAGCCATTGCAATAAATAAAACATTAAAATTGAAAAGACTCCAATAGACAAAAAGTATCAGGCCCTCTTTCTAGAGCAAAAAATGTTGAGGCCTCGAAAATCGTTGCAACAACATTGGGGATAACCACCCGGTCCGGACCTTGAAAGCAGCTCCTTTTCCGTTTGGTGTGGTGGCTCCGACTGGTTAAACTAGGTCTAGTTACCTTCTCCCTATAGCTATTGGTTTATGATATGTCTTTACCTACCAATAGACAGGGATATCAGATCATTTCTCCTTCCTAATCAGGCAAGAGGATGACCCTTAAGCTGATTTGGGTTCAGCCAAGCCACAACTAAAGTTTTGCCTCTTTGAGGAGAGGACTTAACAGAATGTATAATTTACTCTAAATTAAAGTTTATTCTATGATGCAAGAAAAAGAAACTAATCTAAATCCTACCTTAATTAGGCAGATATAGATCTAACCCAACTAAGAGAAAGATAATCAAAATATTGGGATTTAAATATATCTTGTTTATAATGAATATCAAGTTAATGAAGTAGTTCAATTAACTGATATATGGTTACCAAACACATTCTATTGAGACCTTAAAACTGAAATAATAAACCAACAACATTCAGGAAGTAGTCACAAAAATGATATTGATTATCAAATCAATAAATCCAATAATTGAATAATGATATGTGGAAATAGTTCACAACACATTATCTTTCAATAAATCGGTTTCATAAGACAGATTTCAGAGTAAGTAGTTACTCGAAAATGAGAAATTAATCTATAAAAAACAGAGATACATAATAACAAGATTGAAACAAATTACCCATATTGACAATAGTGCACTAACATGAATAAAATGACACATTCTTGTCACCATAAAATTAAAACTGATATTTGAAATAGTAGTATTAGAAATACCAATTTATGCATCCATTTCTCTGTTCTTGGTCTCCAACAGCCTTTTACATTGTTTGAACTTCTACCTTCAAAAACTAGAGCCACAATAGTGCAAGCTTTGTTCTTCACACATAATTCAAGATACAAAAGGAAAATCCTCAATAATCCCCAGATCTGAGATTTTCTCTCCTCTCTCCTACAACTCTAAATTTCAATTACAATAGTGCTTTTAGAAGTCTAAAATTGCAGAGGATAGCAGCCCTTTATTCTATTATGCAATCTGTTATTTATAGTATTTGTAAAAAGAATTTTTGGAGAGGAGAGTTTTTTTAAGAGAAATCTGCTAAATCCCTTTTACTTGCTCATAATTCCAATCCTTAATTGTTGTAGCATTCTCATTACTTGAAATCCTTTTCTCCATACCTTTCCACTGTTTTTCTGCAAGAAGAAATCAAAATCTATTAAAATGCAACCACAAAATCAAAATAGCATTGCTGGCCTTTAAATCAAATTTAATTAAATTCTATTTAAATAAATAATTGAAAACAAAATATAAGCTCTGTATTGATGGTTGGAATGGTTTGATTGGCAAAGGATATCATTGACCAATGGATCTGCAATTAGAAGAGGCTTTGGATAAATGAAATTGAAGAAAATAACTCAGAAAATTGATTTTGTTTTCAAAATTCGGAGCCTGATCTTCTGGCTGATTTTTGACCCAATAAGTGACCAAATATGTTAATGAAATCTCTCCAGAAATATTCTCCTTGATTTCCTCTTTCCTATGAGCCATCCTGGGCCTCATTTGGCCAAGTATAACTCATTCTATGAGCTTCCAAAGTTGATGAGTCAAATCTGGCATGAATCTCGAAATTCTGTTGCTAGGTTAAAAATTTGTAATTAAAAACTAATCCTAAATTAGTCTCTAATTAATTCTAATTTAATTATTAATTGTGACATAAACTAATTAATCAATAAACTATTTATTAATTAATATCTAACTAATATATTAACAAATTAATCTAGTTAATTTAATTAATTAATATAATTATTTATTTTATATCTAATTAATCTAAATAATAATTAAATTTTAATTTAATTACTTAATTAAATTTAATATTAATTATTAATTAATATAACATTTATTATTACCAAATATTAATTTTAACAATAAATACCCCTACCCTTTATTAACTCCACACTTAAACTAATATACCAACCTACACCATAGGTATGAATCCAAGAAGCAAGTCATTTGAACCACTTATATAAAACCATGTTTTTTATTCATTTTCGCATCGGCAATCGGGAGAATGGCGGGGTTCATTAAAACGCATCAAGTGAACTTCTCCAATGCGATACGGGGTTCATTAAAATGCATCAAGTGAACTTCCCCGATGTGATATCGCATCGGGGTTATGGGTGTTATGGTCTGTATTGCGACCAAGACCTCAAGACTTCCAACCCGATATCGCATTGAATTTATTGTCTTTTAAACTTTGGTTAATGTTACATTGTCCTTCGGTTAATCGGCAAATCGCATCAGGAGATGGCTATTGAGGTTTTTAAAACATGTCATTTGAAAACTCCGGATTCAATCAATGCTTCCGATGCGATTAAAATTTTTTTTTTTATATTTTTTATATATTAAATTTTAATTTAATTTAATTAATTATATTTTTAAATAATAATAATTTAATTAATTTAAGATTAAAGATTAATTTTTTTATTTTGGTTTATTTTATAAATTGCAACTATTTGTAATAAAGTGAAAAACAAATTATAGCCACTTTCGAATTGTGATTTTTCGAGATTAATAATTTTTGGAGTAAATTATTAAAATCCGGCTGCTTCATGATTTGGATACATGGAAAAATGTTACTAAAAACTCACTACTGGTTAATATTTAAAATGGATGCATTATTGAACTAATTTATCTACAAAATGCAATATTGTACATTTTACGCAATTTTAACCGAGGCTACATAAATAAACAGACTTTCAAAGGAGTGTCATTTTCAAACCAGTTGACCAAATGAAACCAAACAAGCATCAATGTGAAGCTTATAAAAAATTGATTCTAACAAAGCAATCAAAACAAGAATCCAAAGAAAACTAAAAATTAACGAAAGCGTAGGGCAATTAACTAAAATAAAAATCCAAAAAGTTGCTTAGCCAAAATTTTTGTATAAAGGGTCCCCATTATTCGAAGTGGATGCATCAATAATGGGGGTGTTGTGTTTTACCACAACAGTACCTCGACCACCATGCCAATAAATTGAGTAGTATAGGTCTTCATACATTAATATCTAGACTCCACATGCGCACAAGCCTCTTTGTACAGCGCCATCGAAAAAAGCCCTTGGATACCCCATCCCCTGTACTGAAAAGTTGTCAGGTCTGTGATATTTGTTGGCAGATTTTTTTTAGGAATGGAGAAATACATTGATATGATCCAATTAGACAGAGGCAAATGTGAGCCTTTCCCCTCTAGAAATATGGCATTATTCCTTTTCTTCGAGACATACCAAAAAAGTAATAGAGGGATAGATGTATGTGTAACTTTCTACATGCCCCACCATCTGATAGCCTCCTTGACCTATGTAAGAGGAGCCATGATGTTTCGCAACACTGAGACTTCACAGTATCCTTGTTTCAGTGGAGAAAATTAAAGTTTTAATATCCTTGAGAAGTTGGGTGGGGGTGTTTACGGAACGTTTTGAACGGGATGGATACGAAAACAGGCAAAACACTGAATGAAAAGTTTTACAAAGAAAGACGTGGAATGCTTACTAAAATGATATCTTTTAATGCGAGAAGCATTAAATGATATCTTTATACAAAGTTTGAAAAGATATCGGGAATCTTGCAGAGGTGGAATGCTTACTAAAATTGCGGCACCGAAACATAATTGGGCTGCAGCGTGTTATATCGCATAGCAACAAAGTGTTTCTGGTATATGACCTTATGGATTGCGATTTGTCAAAGGTCATCATCAAAAGAGGTATAGATTGTCCTTTCTGACAATCAAGATAATGTCACCGCGATCCGAAGCCACATAATATATTGGTGAGTGGAAATGTGATTAAAATTTCTGATTTCCGGGAGGCCACCAGAATCACGCTACATGAATCACGGAGGTGACAAGAACCGTATGTTGTGACACATCCTTATTGAGCACTAGAAACCTTCCTTGGCTCAACTCACTATGACTTTTGCATCAATATGTGGAAGATGGGTGCTATCACGGTGGAACTCTTCACTGGCTACCAACTAAAATTTGATTTGTAAAATTGGTTACTTAATTTTATCTTTTATTTGCATTGTATTAATTTATATATAATTCTAGATACTTGATATTATGTTGTCATTGATTTATACATAGTTTTATATAATTGATATATTTTTATGGTTTAAATATGATAAACCAAATTTTGGTTAGTCTGTTCATTTGGATGTGATGCACGTATATTATTAAGAAAAAAGGATTAAAAATATAAAGGTTGGTGAAATTTTCTCTGGTCATCCAATGGTATTTAAAGTCAAAGGATGGTATGCTAATATACTGATTTTGCTAAAAATGTTTAGTTTATATTCGAAACCAAATTAGATAGATGTAACAAATATTTATATTTTATATATTAATTATAATTATAATGTGAAATGGATTAAATTTTTATTAATATGTATTAACTATTTCATTTTTTATCATATAAGTTAATGACATATATTTCTTTAAATAATAATGTAAATTTTAAGGTTGCAATCATATTTTATCTTAAAATTGTGATAAGAATTTGAAATTATTTAGTTGCACTATTATACCCATTAATATCTTACTGGCTAGGTTTAAGAAGCCATTGTTTTCATTTCAATGAAATGTGGGTATATAATCTTTAACCACATTTACATTGTGTTCTATGAAACCACCGAACTTCTAAACATTGTGTCAAATTTGTTTGTGCTTAGTAGACTAGTCATTAAGAAAATGAATTACAATATTATTTTACATTCATTTAATTCAACTGATTATAAATAAAAATATTCTATAAAGTTAATTCAACTCATTATAAATAAAAATATTCTATAAAGTTTGTTTGTGCTTTATAGGAAAATGGATTACAATATTATTCTGCATGGATTTAATTAAAGTGACCATAAAAAATTTGTGGGCATTTTACTTTTAGGCGAAATCACATAAATAATTATTTGTCGACGCGTTTCGAACCAACCAGTGTGGTTCATCGCCAACACAAGTTGAAGAACCGATCCAGCTTAGCTTGTTAAATAGTTTGGGCAGAGACTCCAATAGCTAGATTGGTAACGGCTAATTGTGACCTTATGACCCTATTCAAATAATTAATATTCTTGCTATATTTTAATTATTAATATTCCTAGAAACTAGTTAAATTAGGTAAAAATATATAAGTAAAGTACTCCTACTCGTTAGTAAATCATTTGTTTATTTAACTAAATACAATTGTTTATATATAAATGTATATATATATACATATAACGATCCAATTCAGAATAAAATAATATTATTGGTTCATCTATATATCTATCTAATAATTATTTTTATCTATCATTTCAATTTTAATGGTTCGTTTGAAAGTAAATTAATCAAGTATATAATCTATACATATATAATTACAATTTAATAATTTATTTCCTAATATTATTATTCCAATTATAATATTTAAGATTAACTATACCCCTGTAATTGGGTAAATATATTAATATATATAATGGTTCAAAAATTTTATTTATCGAATATGTATAATATTAGGAATTTTAGATAATAGAAGGGAATTAAAATAAAATAATTCCGAATACTATTATGTTGTTACGTTTCAAATTTGAATAACAAATATATTCAACCATCTAAAATATATACACTATTTTTAAAAGTTAAATATATATTTTAGAAAATTATAATTAAATAGCTATAATGGTTGGTAATTTATTCCTTTACTTTAATTGTTTATATATATTATAGTTATAATATCAGGTTCATTAGGATAAATTAAATTAATCTTAGAGTTTACCTTAAAAGCATAATTTATTTAGACTATATCATAATGAACATATATATATATCACATTATAATAGTATAAAATAAGGTAATATTATTGGTATATCATTTACCAATAATAAATATGTAAAGACTTCAAATTGATTTTTATAATAAATGTGGCGATATGAGATAGTCATCACTATATAAACAGTAGTGTGAGATAACAAAGTAAAAAAAATAATAATACTTTGAAAATAAATATTTTTAATATAGTCTCACACAACTCATATATAATATATGGCTAAATAGATACATTAACTAAGAAATTATAAAATGTGATAAAAAAAGTAGAAATAATAGTGTGAAATGACACAAGAAATGATAAAATTTTATATACTTTTACCATCTTTTCACAACCATTTTATTAGTCCTTGCCCTCCGGGCCTGGCAGGGACTATAGCAATCGGTTTTGGTCGGTTGCTATTAGTTGGACGCGAGAACCCATAAACAACGCAATTCATTACCCTAAGTTTCAAATGTATATTCCATAAATCATTTTTTTTAACCAATACAAAATTCCCACCGCTATTTCGACCACTAAGAATTTTAACGATCTTATTTGGCCTCATATCGAGGCCAGGATCTGGGAAAACTTAGGATAAATCTTGATTTAACATATGGATTCAATCAATTTTCTGAACATGGAAACTAATGCTAGCATTGCATTAGCATTAATTCGCTAACATTAAATGTTAACGTGATATATCAGTGAACTAGAACTACTTTAGTTATAAGTTTCGCAAGTGTGCATGCATGTTGAGGTGCCCATCGTTGAAGTTGGCAGCTGGATATGTGTTGTCGAGCATTCATAGGGGCGGTGATCGATCTTCATAAGGCCGACTGCGTGGGAGCCTGCTATTGCCTGCAAGTTAATCAACCCGCGTTTCCTGGAATGAACAGACGGCAGAGCCTCTCTAATGTCGTCATTGCCGCCTGCAAAGTCACCACGGCTCCCATCAGGTAAATAGTTTCATAAATTTCTGATTGAAGTAATTTGACAACAATCTTCTACTTCATATTTAATGGTCGCCACACCAATTTGTAAACAGTCAAGTACGAAGCCTAGTGTAGCTGAACAACACCAGACCATGTTAACTATTTCTAAAAAAGGCTGCAATAATTCTTTTCAAAATAAACTGTAAAACAAAGAAAAAGCTCTCAAAATACACTGTACAACTAATATTAGGAACATAAATGACATCAACAAATAAATTAGATGAACAACTAACAGATATTACAGAATTGTTGTGCAGGTTACTCGAATCAAAGCTCCAGCAGAAGGATTCGATTTTTCGGAGGTTGTTGTATATCACCTAATCTACGCTCCAATACACTGTCCGGTCCCATAGCTTCTTTCGTATAGCCAGTGGCGTGTCACTGCGTCCTGCCCTGATTCCACTCCGAGCAGACCTGCCACAAGCTGCAGACAAATTGCAAAGAAAAAAGCAGGCCAACGGTTGAATGAAAAGCCTGGAGATCGGTTCGTGGAAATTATTTCAAACATAGTAGTAACAGGTTTCACTTAGCAATATCATGAAATTATTTGAAACAGTAACGGCTTTCTGATATGAAAATATTTGAAACATAATAGCAATGGCTTTCTGCTATGAAAAGAACACAATAAACGTACGAAGTAACCGCTATATTCTATCTAGGGTTCTACAACTCTATGAATAGGTGACAATGCTGAGAGTTTACTCGTTTCGCTGTGGGTGTGGTCAAATTTGGATTCGCCCCGACGTAAGCTGTAAGACTTGCTTCAGTAACAGTCTCGCGAATTATCCTCCTTCGATATCAACACTCAGCACGATTACGATACAACACAAGAACTATATTCCGAAAGGAAGAATGATTGCATAGCTTACCGGGATAAATTTATCCTAATTGATTATTGTTATTCATGAGATTGGGACGGATTTATCAAATCACCTCAAATGGCCAATTTCCTGCAAGGCAAATTGCTGGACAATATCTGGCTGGCATGCTCAAGAGTAGTTTTGCAGTTTCTGGGCAACTTTCGTCGATGACAATTTCACTCTGAACTTCCAATTTTCCCCTAACTTGAACCTTATTCACTTGTCCAGTAACTAGCATAAACAAGAGGGCCTTTGGGGCTTTCTGGTAGCCGGCACAAGTACTACCTTTTAGCACCTCTGGTTCGAGCATCCATGGCGGGGCTACCAATAGAGCTTCTGTCGGATGACTTTAATTACAGTTCTCAGACCCCTGTAACAAATTTATCCAGTTCAAGCTCCTGCAAATTTAACAATCAAGGAAGGAGAGATTAAAACCGTAATAATAACTCTAATTAGATATGATAAGCATAGATTGCTCCCATAAGCTGTTACAATGAAGTCTTACCCCATTCAAATACATCTCTACAAGGCCTGGTAAATCAGTTCTCGCTCAGAAAGTTTACAGGATTCGTTTTAAAGACTGCGTCTGAACTTCACCTGATCCCAATACATCGCCTGCATAGCGCACAATAACAGTTTCAGAAAATGGGCAATCGGGGGGCCTACGAGGTAGCGGAGTGCTGCTGATTGCATCTCCGACTTCTTACCACGCATTTTCAACTTCCTCCTTAATGAATGCATCTTAGGTGTTTTGCAACATGTTTTTCTTAACTTCCTTGTCTTTTGGATCTATTCCCAATTTAACAATTAGTTTCTTACATAGTTACCAAGTTTAAGTTTGAATTTGAATTCGATTCAGTACTGAAATTCGATTACTTCAAATTTAATATGGGAAAAATTTAGCAGTATACTTCTTATTCCAATATTTTAAATAATTTAAATATACAATTATAACATTGAAAACAACAAGAACTCTTTTAGAATTGTTTCAATTATAAATATTGCAGATAAAATTATATATTGAACCAATTAGCTTAGTTTTATAATTAAAATAGCAAGTAAAATAGTAAGTTTTAAGCATTTTTGTATTGATTCATTCACCCACTTTCACCACAAATTATGACATTTAATATAGAGTGAATATTCAAGAAATAATATATTACAATGAACCACATAAATTCCACATTATTAAGTATTTTATTTTCATAATGAAATGATGTATTAAGTGTGTGCAAACAGTCTTTAAAAATATACGCTTATTATCAAATGCTAATTATTTATTTTTCAAACCAAACTCACCTCTAATTTATAAGGTATAGTAACAACATCTATTATTTAGTATAATACAAAATGTTAATATGTATAATTTAATACTTAATACTTACTCAAAATCATAAAAAATGTTAATATGTATACTTTAATACTTACTCAAAATCTTAATTAAGAAAATCCACTTTAAAAGAAAATCCATTTACTAATATAATTCATGCAGTATTTTTGCTTTTTACTAATATAATTCATGCAATATTTCTATTTTAAAAATATATATGTTTAACTTTAATAAATTTACAAATTATATATATTTGCTTTACTCTATAAACACATAATTACCCTAAAAATTATAGATTTTTGCATATTTCATTAAAAACTTGCTAAATTTATTGTAAATTTCTTATTGCATAAACTGACAAATAACATTATCATTTATTAACCATATTCTTATGCTATTTACTAAATCTGAAAAAGATTTTGAACTATAAATTGGAAACTAGAATATCGATTAGAAATGTACAATAACATTAACTCATTAAACTACTCACTGATCGCGTGTAAAAAGTTATTTGGACGAGGCCTTTCACGAAGTTATGAAAGTGTGATCTAAGAACCAGTCTAAGAGTATAATGTTTTCTTTTATCAAAAGCAATGTCAGCCGTAATTCCTCGACTTTTTCTCAAAAGCAATGTCAACGTTAATTCCTCAACTTTCCATTCTCGTCATAGCCGTGGATTCTTAATCCATGAACGTAATATTTAGTGCACCGAATCGAACCCGAATTTTCGAATTAGTTCGCAAATCAAATCGAACCAATGAATTTTCGAATTTTTTTCGGCAGTACGACCAAATTTGGTAAGTATGGTTTCTTATAATCTTCATTTTGAATATGCAATGTTATAGAAATATTCTTTTCTTACTTGCATTGATTTGAAACTTTTTTCAAAAGCGTTTTCATTTTACTTAATGTCAAAAGGTTTTTTCTTAAGTTACTATAGAGCATTCCCCTATTTGTCTATGTAAATTAATCTTGTTAAGGGGTGGGATGTCAGTTACATTTATAGATATATTTAATATTTTCAAATGAAGTTCTAAAGGAAGACGTTGAATAGCTCAATGCATGATGGATAGATTTAAGTGGTTCCATTTTAAATTCATAGCAATGACTAGCCTTGTTTGATAAGTTGGATTTGTTTGTGCTATTAGCTAAGTTGCAATGTTGTTTCTCACCTTATGAATTCTTTCTTCAATTTATTAATAATTCCTCTGTTTTGTGGTGGAGGGAGTTTCTTCAATTGAGAACACTGCCAAATTAGTGAAAACAGAGGAGGAGGTAGAGCACTATGGGTTTCTCGGCTACATTTGAAAACCTAGTTGATTTGAGAGCCCCTCTATTAATTTAACTTGTACATTTTCTTCTTCTTCTCTTTGAACCTTTGCTCTCTTTTGCAATTGTAAGTCTTCTATCTCAACATCAATTTATTTAGGTTTATTTCTCTTCAAGCTTTTCTCTCTCACAAGAGAGTTTTCAACATCTATTATTTGCTTCATTTTGTTGTTTGTCCATGTTTCTTGAGTTGTCAGTTTCTCAAGTCCTAGCTTGCTTTCATGAATATAAGGTGCAAAACTAATATCCCCTCTTTTATTTGAAATTATATGATAACGGTCATATTTCCCCTTCTCTCCTTGATCAAAGCCAAACTCCTTCATCATTTCTTCAATTTGTAGGAGGATTTGTCTGTTATTCACGAAAATAACCCAAAAGTTATTTATAACTTAAAAATATACCCTTTACAAGCATGAAAAAAATGATCTTGGTAAATATTTAGACTCTACCTCATAAATTCAAGAGAAAATATCTTCATAGGCAAAAATATTGGCAGACGATATAGCGGTACTTCATCCTGAGACAACCTTATCTCAATGTAATCTTAAGTAATATACCAGTCCCCTAGTCTAGTGTCCTTGCTCAACTGCAAAAACTCTTTTTCTTCAAGCAAAATCCTTGGAGGTTGTTGATTGTTCAAAATACTATATACAATGACCATGCATGATGACAAGTAATAAGTAAAACCCACATTATTTTTCTTCTTCCTAACAACAATGGTCCATTCTTTCACAAATTTCATTTGATTCTATGAATCCCACATATTCAGGCCCAGATGGCCAAACTTATCTGCATGTACATATAAGAACATATAGACTAGGAGAGAGGGATATCTAAAAAGATAAAAAGATATGATAGTTCTTAAATTGGAAAATGATAGACTTTGCTAGGTAAGAAGGGATATCCAAAGCAATATTTGGTTGCAACATCAAACCCAAGGGCTTGTTCATTTACTATCCAGTATCATCTTCTCCTAAAAGAGACAAAATTATAACTAAGACATGTTGTGTAGCTTCAGAAAATAAGGTTATTGGATAATTTGTTGCAGGTCAAGGAATTCCAGAATTTGGTGGAAAAATGAGTCTAAACATACCTTCCTTATTCTTTTTATAAAGAAGTCTATAAGTGACGTGTAAGGACTGATTTAAAAAACCATGTGATTTTCAAATTTAGGAAATCTAAAATCTTCGTGTATTAGCTCTTAAGTGAGATCAAAAATATTCTCCCCTAAAGAAGACATAACAAAATTCCTATGTGAGATAAAAGAAGAAAGTAACCAAGTGACAAAATCGAGGAAATTATAGGTATGTCGAACAATTATCATAATGGTCACACTAGAAGACTCAAAAAAGATTATTTGAGTCACTAGAATGGTCAAGAATGTCCTTTAGAATCTCCAAAAGGTCTAACGAGCAATGAGAATCATATACTTTAGATTCTTTGTCCATAATAGGTGCATGAACAAATGTCATAGAGATTGTAGGTTTTTTAGTTAATTTCAAGGTTTTCTCTATGTTTACAATTTGAAAGAAAGGACAAGAAAGAAATGTTGAATCATGAGTTACCTTGTAACCAAAGACAATCAACAGTCGAATGCTGATGAGGAATTGAGAATGTACACACTGGACACTAATCATCGTAACTATGCAACTGGAGGACAAATAAAATAACAGGTGGGGCGACCTTTTATCAAAAAACCTTGATGGCATGTAAGGGCCCACTCACTTTCTTGGCTTGCCTAATAGGTACATGAGCTGTCACCAACTTCTGATGCATGGTTTTCATAAAAACCATTACCTACTTCTAAGGGATCCCCATAGTGTTTTTTGAAAAGCAGGGAGAATGTGTCGAAATGAATCATGGTTGTTGATTTGGAGATGGGTTGTTTAATCATCCTCCTTACCAACAAATCCTCATCCCCTAACATTTGATTTCTTGAACCTATTGGAAAACCTTTGATTCCTCGAGTTGATTCCAATGAGCGATGATCCAACCCCAAACTTGAATGTGGTTTAATTTCCAATTTATAAAAGTTTTGGACCCACTTTGATATATTTTAAGGCTGTGTTATTAAGGCTGAAAGATTAGGTTTGTATACACCATATAAATAAAACTTTGAAGAACTTGTTAAATAAACAATTTCCTGCTCCCTACATCCAGTCATATATGTATTATATATATTATATATATTATAATTATATAATATATATATTATATATATATATTATAATATAACGAGTTTTTTTGTAGGAAAAGTAAAAGGTAACCTTTGACTACACCACTTGCATTAAATAACTAGGTTAGTTGAATTCTTTACCCTTCCAACTCTTCATTCTTCTTCATTTTGGATTCCATCTAGGTAATAATGTATACCATGGGCTTATGCACTTCTTCCAATTAAATTGCTAGGTGTCTCATCTCCTTCCTTATCTCATGCATCTTGTCACATTAATAACCTCTAGGAGGAGGATAGCTAGCCATGGCATAATTGTATCTAGGAATTTCCAAAATCCAAGACTCCAAGTATTGTTATAATTAAGACTACCACCACACAGGAAAAAGAAAACAACAAGCGGATTGGAGGGACAAAGCCTTTTTTATTATCTGACAAGACCAATAAACTTAACAATCACTTTAAATCCAAATATAAACAAAAAACTAAAATTACATACCTATCTATATTTTCAATAGGGAAAATAGGTTTATTACCATCCATAGGTGACATCTTATTCTTTTCACTGTATTCATCCCCTGTTCCTTCTTTCTGAACTTTGTTTATTGTTCCTGCTATTTCTTCTATTTGTTGTATCTTGATTGATTATAAAGGGAAGAGTGGCAAACATGATGAATTGTTGGTGGATGAGAGTCTAATAACATCATCATCAATGGATAAGGAATAAGTGCTTGTAGCATTTTGCTTTTCTGAATCAGAATATAAACAGAAGAATACAAGAAAATGCAATGCATATTTGATCCTAACTAAGTAAGTTTTTAGTACATATGAAAGTACAACAAGAGGATAGTTAGCCATGGCATAATTGTATCTAGGAATTTCAAAAATCCAAGACTCCAAGTATTGTTATAATTAATACTACCACCACACAAGAAAAATAAAACAACAAGAGGATTGGAAGGAAAAAGCCTTTTTGAGTATTTGACAAGATCAATAAACTCAACAATCACTTTAAATCCAAATAGAAACAAAAAACTAAAATTACAGACCTATCCATACTTTCAACAGGGAAAATAGGTTCATTACCATCCATAGGTGACCTGTAATTAGCCATTAACCATTAACGAGTAGAGTAGTAACAATATTTATTTTATTAAGGCTATAATTCTTTCTTGTAGATAATTGCATTTAAAAAAAAATCAACATTTTCACAATGCATTCACCCAATATCATCATAAGAAATTATGTAGAGAGAACACTAGCAATAACAATGCAGTGGGAATAGTCCTAGGTCTATCATGATATCTCTGTCATAGGACTTGGCATATCTCCTTCATATGTCTGCCATAATATTTTCTCATATCATAGATAAGAAGGCCCAAGGAGGCCACTATCATACCCAAGAACTGAGGCCCATTAGAGAAATGTTACACCACAAGACTAAGGCCCATTAGGGCATTGTGGTATTATCACAAATAAGAGTTCCCAGGGAGGTTGTTGTCATACCAAGAACTTAGGCCCATTAGGGCATTGTTACACCACAAGTCTGAGGTACAATTTCGCAGACGTATAGGATGGAATGATCATTATATCACTACTAATTAATTACGGGTCCTTGTGAGAATTTGTTTGAGGCACACAAAGCCTACCTTTTACCTATGAAATCCATGTCATTTGGAGTATTCTTGAACAACGTAAATATATATGTGAAAAACTAAAAATATTTAACTGTATTATTGTTACTTATGAGTAAAAAAATACTCTTCAACTTGAATCATTCAATTTGGATTTGAAATGAATGTTACGTGTGCATTTTTGTGAAGTAGGACAAAATAGCCTTGCTTCACTAAAATGCACACCCAAGCTTCATTTCTTGGTGAATATGATTGATTCAAATTGTAGATTATTTATTTTACTAATTTACACACTTTTACATTGTTATATCTTTACTAACTAGAGTAGTAACAATATAAATTCTCTCAGGGTTACAAGTCTCTACTCTAGATGATTGCATTTTAAAACATTTTCAACATTTTCACATTGCATTCACTTCATATCACCATAAGAAATTATGTAGAGAGAACATTAGCAATAAAAATGAAATGGAACAGACATAGCCCTGTCAGGATATCTCTGTCATAGGGCTCAACATATCTTCTTCATATCTCTAGTAATAATCTTTTCTCATATCACACATAAGAAGGCCCAAAGATGCCATTGTTATACTCAAGAAGTAAGGCCAATTAGGGCGTTGTTACACCACAAGACCGAGGCCCATTAGCGCGTTGATACACCACATGATTGAGGTACAATTTCACAGACCCATAGGATGGAATTATCATTATATCACTGCCAATTAATTATAGGTCTCGGTGTGCATTTATTTGAGGAACACAAACCCTGCCTTTTACCCTATAAAATCCGTGCAATTTGGAGTATTATTTAACAACAAAAAACTATGTGAAAAACTAAAAATATTTTGTTGTATTAATGTTACTTATGAATAAAGCAATACTCTCCAAGTTGAATCATTCAATTTGGCCTTGAAATGAAGGTTGGGCATGCATTTTGATGAAACAGACCAAAATTGCCTTACTTCAATAAAATGCACACCCAAGCCTCACTTCTTGGCAAATTTGATTCAAATTATAGATTATTTAGTTTATTATTTTAAACACTTTTACATTGTTATATCTTTACTAAATAGTAGAGTAGTAACAATGTTAATTTTCTTAGGGCTAGAAGTCTTTGTTGTAGATAATTTCATTTTAAAACATTTTTTATTTTTCACATTGCATTCACCCCATATTGTCATAAGCAATTATGTACAGAGAACATCAGAATTAAAAATACAGTAGAACAATCATAAGTTTTTCATGATATCTCTATCATATGACTCAACATATCTACTTCATTTCTTTGTTATAATCTTTTCTCATATGACAGATAAGAAGGCCCAAAGAGGCCATTGTAATACCCAAGAACTAAGGCCCTTCCCAAATGGTGCTTTCAAAAAGAGAAACATTACCACCATTGTTGATATAGGTTTGGGTCCCATGATTATCCCTAATCATTGCTCATTGTTGGACGCAACCCAAGTTGGCCATATTTTGGGCAGATTTTGGGAAGAAATCCAAATTGTGTGGAAGCACGCAATAGAAAGGATGTTGCAAAGTATGAAGTGAACCACGCAGTAGAGTAGCGGAACACGACAAATACCGCGCAACATCAAGGCTTCGCAGTGAAGCCCCTTCCTTTTTGGAAAAGCATTAAAATATTGTAAAATTGCTAGTTTTGGGCCATAGTCCCTTGTATTTCATAAACCATGGTATCAGGTCCATGGTAATGTAACATTTTAAATCCCTCATGTAATAGTATTTATAGGGATGAATAATAAAGAAGAAGGTATGAGGAGGTATTGTATTTTTTTTTTTGCTAAAGCAAGAATCGAGCCTTCTATATCATTAATAATGAAAATAAATTACATAAAGTACAAGTTCCAAGAGGGCCTGTGTATCATGGGCAACTCACATTAAAAACAAAACCTGCAGAGGTAAATCAAAGACCTCCCATCAAAGACCTTCGGAAGTAAATCAAAAAGAACTTGCGACAAGCACCCACAAAACCTTTTACAACCGGTCCTAATAGAAAAGGAAACAAATTCTACAAGGAAATCGGGCCCACCTATTCACCGTACCCAAGGCGTTGATTCCCACTAGAGAACTATTACTACTCCCGCTTTGCCGCTTTAATCTAAACCGTCCAATCATCACTTCAAATCCAATGACCTTGGAGGATATCGCGACATCAAGCTGCACGGTGCTTAACCCATAGATCCATTGATAAGAACGATCATTCCTGACCGTCGATCCACCCTAATTGATCTAATGGCCAATAGTCATATCACATGGGTTAAGTGGACCGAACAATAGCACGCGATGAGGGCGGTATTCGGTCCCTCTCCTTGGCCAAGTGTCATAGAAAGAATGGAATCGCTCCCAAAACTTTAAAACAACTTCCCACCTAGAGCACTTGTGAAATACCATAAACCACTCCACGAGCAGTAAGGTGTCCACTGAGATAGAACCCGTAGTATTTCGTCCCCCGAAATGACCCAGAGTTTGCTTATTCGCACTAATGCGACCATATCGTTCCTCCCGCCTACTGTCCGCGAACTCGATTCTTGCGCACGTTTTTCCTCTGTAGCAACTTTCTCCAAAGCTATCTAGGATGTGGATGCTGACAGCGATATGCCGTTCGCAAGGGCCAAACTTATAGATAGGCCGAAAAACAAAAGCAAGCCTAGTCATCTGGAACCCTCCTCCATGACTCTAAGTTGAACCACCCTTCGATATACCTCAGCTTGGTTATGACAAACCGCCTTTAATCTGTCCTGAGGCATATCTTGCCACTCCATTTTAACCTTACTCTTAGAGAAAATCACTCCTTGATTGGCCATAATATCTGCTAATTTATTGGTCGATCTTTGCACATGATTAAACCTAGTATGAGGAGATATTGTAACAGATCTATGTTTATGTGATATTTTTATTGTCTCTACTTTGGAGAAAGGGAAGCACTTCCCAGTTGTGTGTGCGGAGGCCTGGGTATGCAGCCAAGTGTGTAGAACATATGCATTTTAGTGTGCGGACACCCTGCAGTTGTGTGCGTAGGAAAGAACTATTTGTTGTATTGGCTTCCATATTATACGAAATAGTTCTTGTGGATGTAGTCCCACATTAAGATGAACCACAATAAAATCTATGTCTCAAGTGTTTATTTTCTTATTATCTGCACTTTATTTCAATATTTCATAATTTATGAATGTTTATGACATGTTAAGTGATGAATGTAATTATGAGAAGTAATCTATAAGTATGAAGTAATTTGCTGATAAAAAGTTCTTTATAAGAATTAAAGAATAAAAAGAATACAACGTTTCCATAATGCAGTATTCCTCAAGTTGTAGATACCTAGTTCTGCAACCTCCCATAATCACTTCAAGTGAGATTGCGATATGCTCGCAGTTCGTTCCTGAGAGGGCCAGTGGTTGAGGGTTTTATTGGTGTGCAGAACACTTTGAACCTAGGTCCATCCCACCCAAGCCAACAAATGGTTCCATTTCCAGGACCGAGATCTGTTTGAGGGGTATGTTGTGGCATCCATCGAAGAAAGAAATCCAAGAGTGGGTAGAACAAAAACAATGCAAATTTTGCAGATTAGGAGAAAAAAAATTAAATAGAAATAGCAATGCACATGTTGCTAAGATCAGATTAGTATATTATGTTTGGAAAAAGATCTGAAGAAGAGGTTGGAACAACGCGAAGTGGGAAAAGGTATAGAGTAGACACTAAGAAGAGATCTTGTGGCCAAGATTTGAATATTTTCATAGAGACTGACTATAGTTCTTACGTGTGTTTTCTCCAACCATAGTTTTACCCACTACATGACAAATATTATGTCATTTAAAGTCATCAAAATAAGTCACTATTTTTATTTTATTTTTAAATGAGTTTGATAACTCCAGAAAGAAAACACTTAAAATCACCTAAATTTACACAAGAAATATCTCATAAATGATAAGGAGACATTGACTCTGGATTTAAAAAAATTGAGTGTTTGAAACCACATTAATTTTTTTTTAAACAAAAACTAGCAGATGGCTCTTTAAGAACTTATTTGAGGATTAGCCACAAAATCTATCTTCCATAGATTATATCTTTGAAAATATAGTGAATTAGAAACTGAAACTTTGATTACTTGTACTTGAATATTTTTCCTTAATCAACTCAAAAATTCACAATCTAAAACATCCCAAAAGAAAATTTACAGCTAAAATACAAATATGACTCGTTTGAGATTTACTTCATGATTTTTCCAAAGAGAAAAGCGAACTTTTTATTAAAATAAAAAGTTACATAACATATGCATTAAGCATTCAATTTGGCTGTATGAAAGCAGATCATAGAGCCCACAGGATACAGTCCTGCCTAAATGCAAAAAAGAATGTGTCGCTCCTGTTATCAGGAGTGCAAAAGAATAACAAAAACTCCAGCTGGCCTAAGCCTTCCTGCCCTTCTTCTTCTCCACTTTTCGCCAACCATCAGTGTTGTGCGTGGAGTCAATAATGGCAAGCTGGTTTTCCACTGTGTTCATTGGATGTTCCTTATCTGAATCTGATCTTTCAGGACTGTGAAGTCATTTAGTACCACTTATTTCCAGCTGGAGTTCTTGTTCCTTTTCCAAATTGTTCTCTTTTTCCTTATTATCCTGAGTTTTATCCTTTGCTGTATTATGTTCTTTTTTCTTTGCTTTAGCTGCCTTCATTAATGCAACATCTATATTCTGCCATTCTTTCAGCTTCCTTTATTGTTGCTTGCTCTTGTTGGGGCTTGGACACACATTGTACAGTTGACCTGTTTGTTGACATCCCCGGCATCTGAAAACTGTGTTCTCATAGTCCAAGAGTTGTTTCCACTGTGTATTATTGAAATTCAGAATTATGCTTTCAGGTAGTCCTCAGCTGAGATCTACCTCGACACATATTATGGCAAAAGTAAATATTACTTTTAGATGTCTCTCTGCATCTATCTTTAAAATTTTCCCCAAGGTATTTCCAATAGCTGTTAGAGCCTTTTGATGCCAAAAATGTAAGAGGAGGTTATGCAGCCTAACCCATACTGGCATCCTTGATACCACCATGGTATTGGCATCAAAGTCGGGAAACCAAGGGGTAATAAAAAGTCCATCACTGCCCCAGAACCATGGCGCTTGGTTGAGAACTGTTTCCTTCTCTTCTTTTGTGTGAAAATGTACTATAGAAAACCCCTTAGGGTATAAGTATATTTCGCAATTTTTTGTCCAGACCGAATGGATCCATTGATACAACACATCAGCTCTGGGCCAAAAGCCATTAAATCTACAAATAACTGCATATTTTTGTAGTTCTGAATATATATTATTTACCTCTGGTATATCGATGGAGATAGATGGGCTCTCTAGAATTTGATCTACAATGTACTATCCCGGGGGTTCAGTGACAGCTGTGGGGTTTTTCCCTTTGCCCTTCACTGCTTCCTTGAAAGACCCTTTTCTTTGCGAGCTAGTTCCAGAGCTTTTGGCACCTCCTCGTAATCTCATTTTGAAAATGATTGTAGAGCCTGACTTGATGTTGTAATCTTGCATGGTTCTGCAATCCTGCAGTGATCTTCCCTCATTTAATAGGTGTTGTTTCTCAGCTGAGTAGCCAGTCTGAACAGCAATGTTGTTCTTCAAATCTGAAATCCTGTCGCTATCATAAGTCCAAATCAGGGTTGTGTTTCCTTTTGGCATCTTAACAAATATTTGAAAACCAGGTCTAGTAATCTGGGTTGGCTTGATTCTTATCAGATCAGAGCCATCTAGATCCATATCCGATCTGTTTAAAACCTTGATCTCATGAACAAAGATTTGGATCCGCCTTGCCTTGAGGAGATCCTCTACATCTGAATAAGGATCCGTGGTAAAAAAAATTGATTTGTTCCTAGATCCATACTTTGGCTCTGCTCGAATCCCAAAATCTAATCGCCCGTCTATGAAAAAGCTTCGATCTAACCCTTGGAAGCTCTTCTTCAAATGACACTTCTCAGTCTAGAGATCTGGGATTATTACCTCCCCTTCGTTGGGCTGCATTATTGTGTCGCCGATCTTGGAACCGAGACTCTGCGATGGGTGCCTATCTATACAAAACTACAACAACGTCTCAAATTCCAAAGTACCGGCGATTCCATATTCGTCTGCTATAGCCGCTAAGCAAAAATCCAATTTCCCGATGCAGAGGTCCCTCCTTTGTGGATCTGCTTCATTAACGCGTTCAGTACGGGATTCCAACTGAGGAAGGCCGACAGTCGGAGGATTCGTCCAGGTTTCCAGATCTGGTCGTTTTAGCAGCTCCAACTTCCATAGTAGGTTCAGCGGCCCTACTCTTGATGGCGTATCGGATGTCCCTGAACTTCGTGTGGGATCAGGCTTTAGATGGATGGATTCACAGATATTTTGAGGGTCGCTGAGAGCCATTGCCATCGCTGATCGAATCTCCTCGATGAGTTCCAAAAAAAACTATCGTTTTGATTTACTTCATGATTAATCACAAAACCTAACTTCTAAAGTTTATATCTATAAAATTAAAGCGAACCGAAATTTTAAATTTTGGTGACATGTGCTTTGCTATTTCTCCTTAGCCTCTTTCAAATTTCATTGTCTAAAACTTCCCAGAAAAATTGTTATAGTGAAAATGTGACATAATCTTGACAAAAGGAGAAAACCACTAAGATTATAACTTTGATACCAAATGTTATGAATCATGCACCTTAAAAATTATGAAAAGCCAATGAATACAATCGAATTCAGTGGAGAAACCTCTTTTTACAATGAATATAATACATAATATTATAAGTTTAACCTTGCATGGATAATTCACACACACACACACAATTTTCCTTAGAAACCCAAAACCGGGAAAACCACATTGATTTTTCAATATCTCTCAAGGATTACATAGTCACTTACAATTCTCTCTTAAAAAAGGGTTTCCTTCTAGGGAAGAAAACCCTAACATAACTTCCACCATTAGATTTGTGACTCAATGATGAATGGTCTAGATTGACTATGAAATTATAGTATTTTACAAGGAAAATTTTCTAAAAAAATATTTTTGAAAGTCCTCGTCTAGAGGGGGCTCCATAAAAGTGTCTCCAACCACTAGCCACCCATGGAGCCCCTATGGTGATAATCACTATAAGGGGAAATCCCCCCATAAGAAATTGGGTTCTAAACATGGCTAATCATGCAAATAATATAACACATACTGAAAATTCTCCCACTTGTTATTTTCTTTGCATAGATTGGGTCATCGAAGTACGTTATCAACAATCCAGGGCATTAATGCCCGTTGTTTCTCTACACCAAGAGAACTTATCGGTGCTCACAAAATTTTTCAATGAATCTACAACATTCTAGAAAGTGTCCACCTTTATTAGTAGCACCTTATTCTCTTAAACCGTGTCTATCATAAAGTGATACTAAACTCAATTTGATTTTTCTTCGAATGATAAGAAAGGCTCTTTGGGAAGAAAATTGCACTTTGACTATAACAATATATCCTTACAACTTGTTGTATCAAACCAATCATTGAAAACAATCTTTGTAACAAAACTATTTCCTCACTCGCATGAGTAGTCGACATGTATTCAACTTTTCTAGTTTAGAGTGGTACTACAAACCATCTATCGCTTATATAATTGATTGTTCCTCCAAGTAGGTTAAACACATAGAAACTTGTAGAAATTTTATGATCTAGATCTCTAACCCAATCTGTATCAACAAAGCTATGTATTTCCAACACTCTCTCTAATCCTAGCCTTCCTTGGTAGCACAATCCGTAATTAGCAGTTCCATGTAAATACCTTAAAACTCTCTTTACTGTTGTCCAATGATCCTTCCCTAGTTTTGACACATACCTCCTCAATACTCCCATTTCATGTGCAATGTCTGGTTTGATATAGACCATTCCATACATCGAAATTCCAACTCCATTGGCCTATGGAACACAAGACATGTCCTCTTCCCATTCAGGTGTTTGGGATATTGATCTGCAAATACCTTTACACCTGAAAGAATAGGGACCTTTATTGGTTCACTTTCTTTCATAATAAATCTCTACAATATTATCTCAACATACTTCATTTGATTTAACCAGAGTTTCCTCTTTACTTGATCTCTTTTAATTTTCATTCCCAAAATGGAATTTGCAGCACTAAGATATTTCATGTTAAATTTAGAGGAAAATTGATTTTTCACATCCTAAATATTTTCATTGTCATTTCTAAATAGCAACATATCATCCACATACAAGATGAAATAAACAAGATGATCACTAACTAATTTAAAATATACACAATGATCCACTTTTCTCCTTGTAAATCCACGTGTGTATGTATATATATATATGCCTGAAGATGTCTTCTACAAATGAGACATGGTACATAGATTTACCCAATGATGGAATAAAAACGGCTCCAAACACCACTCTAGTTGTAGTATTCCTTTTGTTCTTTTAGCACCAAAGGAGAATATCACTTATTTATGCTTCCCATATAAATAATGTTCACATAAACCAAAACCCAGAGATCAAATTGACATACCTTATACCATAGCATTACCATGTAAAACTCAAAGGCCCTTCTCTCCAATATGTTCCAATATTTGATGCCACAACGTAGTCTTTTCCCCAGAGACTATATGATTTTTCCCTTCTTCAGCTCCACTTTCAAGAACAATAGAATCTTTTCACACATCATTAATAGTACTTATCGACAACTTATATAGAGTTCCAATCCAAACTCCCCTAAATAATATCATTTCCCCTAGAACCATCCTACATGTATCCTTTTCATGAATTATTTTTTCACTTGCACCACTCATCTTGCTTATAGAAATAAAATTTATGGTCAATCCTAGGATGTGCAGAACACGAAGGAGTATTAAATTCCTTTCACTTGTGGTCTTCAACTTTAATTTTCCTTTTCCTGTGATTATGGTTGTCTAGTCATCTCCTAATAAAACATTACCACCATCATATCTTTCATATTCACAAAACCACTCCCTATGGGGAGTCATGTGAAAGGAAGATGCCTCATGTTATACATGTGTACTTGATGAAGACAACTACACATCCCCTCCTTCATCTGAGGAGGTTTTTGTTTATGAAAAAGGAGCATCATCAAATCCATTCCCTTTCTCAGTGGTTTTCGATTTATATTCTTTCTTATAATGCCTTCTTTTCCACATTTCCAACATACATTTACAATTTTTCTTAGAGATTGAGATCTCCCTCTAGATTTAGATCTTCCACTTGAGGGCTTCTTCCTATTTCTATTTTGGTAGTGTCCTCTTACAAACAAGACAACTCCATTTTGAATTTCCATGTTTTTACATCTCATCTTCTCTGAAAACAAGGATGAGACTAGATCATCAAAACTTAAGGTAGTTGCACTACTATCTATGGCAACAACCAGACTATCCCATGAATATGGTAGAGAAAATAATAAAATGGTGCACTTATCTTCATCTGAAATCTTAATATCAATAACTAATCATTGACTTGCTGCAGTATTGAAGGCTCTCATATGCTCTGTGACCAAGTGTCCATGCTTCGTTCTCAAGTTATACAATTTCTTCCACATGAACAATTTGTCCACTAAAGAATTAGATGGATACAAATTCCCTAACTTGTCGCACAATGCCTTCGATGTAGATTCTCCTAAAGCATTCAACAATCTTGAAACCGAGAGACACAATTGTGTTGTGCTCTTTACCTTTTGATCTAGCCTGGTCCAATATTTTTTACAAATTATCATTGGTTTAGTACTTGGATCCATTGTGATCCAATGATGTTTTTTTACCAATAGATCTTTCATCTTAAGTTTCCACAACTAAAAAAAAAATTCCTATCGAATTTATCGATTTCTATCTTTGCATTTCTCTCCATTTCCTTTCACCACAATAATCAATTTCATAGATCTCTCATTGTAATGATGTCTTCCATAGGCCTCAGAAAAACCCATTAGCCACAACGGTATCTCCTTGAAGCCAAAACTGCTCTAGTATTGAATGTAGGTTTTAACCATACATAGATAATTCATGAAAAAAATTGTCAACATAAAACAACAAAAAATTCAATAGCACATGAACAAAATTTGCACAGAGATTTTACCTAGGAAACCCAAAACTCAGAAAACCCACTCTACAGTTCCATCTTAAAAGAGGGTTTCCTTCTACGAAAAACCCCTAACATAAGTTCTATCATCATATCTCCGACCTAATGATGAAAACTCTTCATTACATTGAAATATCCTTTTAATCCCTATAAGCATGATCAATAGAAACTTAGAAGATTTGTTAAATATTATTTGCAAATCACATGTACATGACAACACATTACACATTTAATCACTTAGAAGATTTATTAAATATTATTTACAAAACAATGCCTTACACATTTAATCCAATAGTACGAAGGAATAAAGTACCAGGTTTCCTTCAAGTCTATTTGAGGTGCAGATGGAGCTTGGAATTGAAATAGCCCTTCAAATGTTGCTTTCGAAAAGAAACTCTACTTCTTTAAAGTTAACATTTTGAAATAGCCCTTCAAATATTGCTTTTGAAAAGAAACTCTACTTCTTTAAACTTAACATATAGCTTAATGTGAAGACAATGTGAAGGGGATGTTTAAGTATGTTTGTCCCTCTTAAAATAAAAATAAAATATTCTCTAAAAGGAAAAGTAATGTTGGATATAATGAAAAAGAAAAAATATATATATTATGCATATTTAATTAGCTATACATATGACCTAATAAAAAGTTTTCTAAAGTAATTAGAAGTAAAAATAAAATATG
>APFE030763077.1:0-18492 GCA_000404065.3 Pinus taeda | reverse complement strand
AAGAGGCACACAACACTGAGGTATGTTGGTTGTATAAATTCTATAAAACTAAAATGGCCATTAAGATCATTATTTTTCTTTGGATGGTCTGGAAAAAAAATTCTAACGTGGGAGAACCTTCAAAAGTGGAATTGGCAGGGGCCAGGGATTTGTATACTGTGTAGGAAAGTGGAGGATGATCATGCCCATATTTTTCTAAAGTGCCCTATAACTATACAGATATGGAGTTACATTGCAAGCTTCATTGGTTTCACTTAGAAGAAATACGACAACATTATTGACTACTTGAGTTGGTGGAGTAATCAAAACCCCACATGGCGGAACATCCTACTTGCTTTATTCTAGGAAATATGCGGATGATGCAATAAAATTATTTTTGAGAACTACAGGGATAATGATATGCAAGTGATGGATCATATCATAAGATGGTATGTATTTGGAAAGCAATCGACACCGAGCATAAGAAGATTATTAATAAAAAGACAAGCCCTAAGATTGAGTATCCTGTCGGTTTCTTTGATGGTGCAGCATAAAGGAATAACTTTGGATGTGGTATTTGATTTCTATATCAAATGAGTAGGAATTTAGAGTCCATTGGGGTGCTGGCAGGGGAACAAATATGAAGGTTGAAGCGATGGCTCTATGGGGTCTTCTACGATTCTTAAATTATCTTAACATCTCTTCCATCCACATTTTTGGAGATTCTCGGGCTATCATTGACCATGATATGGGCTGACAAAAGTACACCAACCATCACTTCATGGCTGCTTTAGGCAAATCAAGAATCTTTGGGGCTCATTCAGAGACTCTTTGATTGCACATGTTGGACGGGAATTCAATCAAAATGCAGATAGGTTGTTTAAAAGGGGCTTACAGGATGCACTATATGGGATGCCTATAGAAATCAAGATGGGAGAAAAAATAGTAGATGCATGGGTGCTTTCACTTCGAGGATAACATCCACTCACTGAAGGAGAACACACCTGATATGTTTTGTTTTCCTTTGTTTTTTCCATTGAGGCTTTGACATGTATATCTCATTTTTCTTATGTATTGCATAATTTTCACATAGACATATGGATGTTTTCAATTTAGATTAAAATGAAACTATGTCTGTAGCTTTTATTTTGTAAATTTATATCACTAGCTCATAGACACAATTGGATAGTTCTTTGTTCTCCTGATAGATGGGACTAATTGTTACCATGATAGTATCACTAAGAACTATGACGATATTGGCATTGTACAATGCGCAATATGTAAAGAAATTTCTTGGATATAATATATATATAATATATATATAATATATATATATATATATATATATATATATATATATATATATATATTATATATATATATATATAATATATTATATATATATATGTGTGTGTATGATGTATGTATGTTATATATTATATAAGGTTTTTCATACTAAAAAAATAGAAGCTTCATTTGAGATATGGTGTAGTTCATGGATATTTTGATGTAAGTGCAAAGAAACATCTTTCGAAGGATTTGTTCATTCATTGGATTCAATCCCATTTGATAAATATGATATTTTCGTTAAAATATAGTCAAGATTGAGAGAATCTTATTAAAGAAACATGTGTTTCTCCCTAGAATGATTAGGTCACGCTGAAATCTGCAACATTTTATGAAGTTTAATGACATTAGTCTGAATTGGACAAATTTTGGAAATACAACTATACTTAATTTAAATGACATCTAAATGCTGATGACTTTTGTTTATCTCAATATTTTGCAAATCGTTAAATTTTCATTGGTCAAGACTATCAGTGGTGGTTTTACGAACATATGGTCTCCAGAAATGTAAACAGCCTCAGATGAAGCCTATACGCAATTGGTTAAAGTTATCAAAAGTGAAATGAAGACTGTGTAACCATGAGTGCCTTGATTTTGTTGCTGAGTATTGAAAAAGTCAAGACTACTAATGCCTCAGAAGTATTTAAATATTGGCTTATGACATTTCAAGAGATGATATATGTCTATTTATTGATAATCTAAAGGCCATGTGGACAAGTCCATCTGCATCCAACTGTACCTTTATTACAATTCTTTGAGGTAGATTGGGATTTATTTTTTGAGGTAAATTAATTTGAAATGATTTACCTATTTGCTAAATTAGTAAGGCCTAACCTTAACGGCATTGAGGAGATTTGCCCCAATAATTTCCCAATAAGAAAAATACTTAACAATAACAACTAAACAAACTAAAATATATTTAAAACTTCTTTATTACAATTATTCAAAATATTTTCGATTTTATAAATTTATATGCAATTCCATCTCATGAATCTATATGCGATTTAGTAAAAGTTTCTATATTGCAATTTTAGTAAAGTTTATTTGTAAGGAAACTTAAAACCTGTTATAATCATTCTAGTAATTAATTTAAACATTCTATTATAATCACCATAACTTGAGATTGATTATTTCTCATTTAAGTAAATAAAATAAAATTAATAATAATAATAATAATAATAATTATTATTATTATTATTATTGTTAATTTTTAAAAATCATTATTGGTGTGCTCTTGCTATAGGATAAAATGCACAGTGTATGGAGAATGAAGATACCCTCAAAGGTCCTTGCTTTTCTTGAGTGATTTTAGGAACACATATCTACATATTTATGAGTCAATTTCTTCCTTTAATGCTTAGAACTTCACTAGGATCTGCTAACGTTGTTCTCAAACTAGCAAATTTAGTTAGTTGGGTCACTAACACACCCTTAGGCTTGCAGAGAAGCTTTATAAAGTAGTTTGTCAGTGCATAGTCAGTGTTAATGTGGAAACAAGGCATGTGATCTCGGTCTTTGCTTAAAATATCATGTCCTTCCCCTCTGAGTTGATGAGGAGGTCAATTTGTTGCATAACAGATGCCCCCTAAAGTATGAGATCAGAGGCTGCGACAATGGCTGAAATACTTTACTTAACTGTAAATTTCCTTCAAGAAAGTAAGAGAGGATTGGACCTTTGGGTGGTACAAGAAACCTTATACAACACACACACACACACACACACACACATATATATATATATAACTACTAAAATCATGTCCTGAGTCAGGCATTCCCACGCTCAGTAGCTATGTCAGAGTGCCTTTCTCATAAAAGAGATATGACGATGTTGGCCACCGATAAGCACAATGCGGATCCGGTGTCATAATAGGATCATTCTGATGAGATGGCTCCAAAAGACAATATACGCAACTTGGGAGAGGAAATAAGGTTGATTGATGCAAGCCTCTACCCAAGGTCTTGAGATCCGCTTCACCGAATAACATAGATCGACACATGTGAATATATGCATTGAGGTCGAACATGCATGAAATCATCTGATTATCAGTCAATAATGGAGACCGTTAACAGACGCGAGGAAGGCCACCAATACTGGTGATGGTCTCCAAGATGCATAATACAATCTAAGAAGTGTGAAAGATGTTTTTGTCGTTGAACACCCATAGAATCGCTTAACCAGGAGCCAATAATGAGAACCCTTGATCAAACACATGGCAACTTGCCACTAATGTCTACAAGTACCAAGGCACTGAATGTGTTTCTAGGTTGTCTTCCTAGATAGAGTGTTTAAGTCGATAGGAAGGTACCTCTCGAAAGGTAGACAATAATCTATCCTACATCAATCAACACGAAACAAGAAAAGAATGATTTTTTTTTTAAGGAATATTTGAGCATTGGGCCTAAACAATAGAGGGCATGATGAAAGGATATGCTTGATGGGTTGATGGAGGAAACAAAAGGTTAACCATTGAACAATAGAAGGCATGACAATGGTTTTAACCATGCATCACTGGACTCATGAACACCAAAGAGTGTTAGAGATGCAAGAACATCGGGGTATTTAGGCTAAACTCATAGGATTTTAAGATTCATATTGAGAGGCCATCACAAGGAAGGTTTATCTGAGGGAGTGCCATGTTGAAGGGAATGACTACTGCCAAACCATGCTTTCTAATACTGAATGTAGTTGTATTGTCTACTTTCCCCGTCTGATTAGTTTAGTGAGTCCAGATGGGTAAACTTGTCGATCTTTTCATGTTTTAAGAGTCTAAAAAGGACCATGAAAAGAGAAAATCTATGTCTTATCTGATTAGTTTAATGAGTCTAGACAGAAAAACTCGTCGATTTTTTCATCTTTTGAGAGTTTGAAAAGGATCGTAAAAAGAGAAACTCTATGTCTTGTCTGTGTAATTTAAAGAATCCAGACTAGACAACTTAGTGGTCTTTTCATATTTAGAGAGTCTGAAAAGATCGTAAAGAACGACTCCATGGTGGTACCTTAGTCATAGCTGTTAATGAGGTGCAACAAAAGGTTAATAGTATTCCTGGATCGATTACTTTTCCATAAGTTAATCTATTGAATCTAAATAAAGAGAAACCTATGTTCAATAGATGTTGACCTCATTTTGTTACGAGTACAAGGAGATGGACTAAACTCATTTTTCATCGTGAATTTTTAATGAGTCATGTGACGACAGACTCAATAGCTTCATCAAATTTTAACGACTCAAATTAAGAAAACTCAAGGTATCATTTTTAGTTTAGTGAGCGAGGAAAAAGAGTCAAAAGCACTACTCATTCCTCCTTCGTAGATTTAATGAGCTCGAAGGAGGGGAAAACTCGGGGATTTTCGATTTAAGAGTGAGAAATGGTCCCAAAAAAGTAAGTGCTTTGCTTGCTTCCGTATATTTTTAATGAGCTTGGTAACAAAAACTCAAGATTTTTCAGTTTAACGAGCACGAAAAGTACCTAAAAGAATGCTTGGGTCATATTTATAAATGTTTAACGAGCCTAAAGACAAAACTTGGGTTTTTTTCAGTTTTATGAGCGACAAAAAAAGCCTAAAAAGAATTCTCTAATGGTCTTTTTTAGTTTAATGAGCTAGAAAAATACCGAAAAAGAGTTTCTCAGGCCATCGTTCTATATGCTTAACGAGCCCAATGATAAAAAACTGGAGGTTTTTTCAATTTTTTTGAGCAAGAAAATATCCCATAAAAGGAAAGCACTCTTTGAGAATTGCATGCAGCTTTTACTGCTTTTCATTCCTGAAGGTAGTTTCATCAAAGAGGAAAAATTAAAAAGGCAACAATTCCTATCCATATGGGTTGATGCATGATAAAAAATCATGGAGAATGGACTACTTCCTCTTTAATGATTTAAAAAATCTTGTCTCCAAAAATAAATATAGGGAAATGTTTTGAGCTTTCACATTCACCATTTTCACTATTTAAGATTTGTGAGAGCATTTTGGAGCTAAAGAGGAGCAGATCTTTTGTGGACCATTGCAAGAGATCCAGGCAACCATTCGACGTGCTGTCAGTCCCTGGTAGAGGCTAAAAACTTTCTCTATGCATTTATTAACCTTTCTTGATGGTTTTAGGGGTGGAATCTTGCAGATCTAAGGTGCCCTAAAGCCCTACTTGTGCGCTAATTCCCTCCATATGGCTTGTAAGAAGCGTTAAACAATCTGTACGAGCTACTGGAGGGCATTAATCCTCTCTGTGTACCACTAGGCAGGGGGCGTTAGAGTTGAAGGGCATAGTTAAAAGCCTCATGCAAGGATTCCTGAAGCTATTTCACCCCATTTTGACTAATTTTAGGGTTATTTTGTGCAAGTTTTAGGCCATAATGACTAGCCTATGGACAAAACGGGCCCATGATAGCCAAGAATTGCTAATACGAAATGATCTAGCATGCATGCTTGCATTGCACTACTGTGGTTTACTGAAGTATGCAAAGTTGGAGCTGATGAAAGGGCAAGAGGATTTATTGAGATGGATTATCCAGTGCTGGGATGAACACGAGCAACTGTTCAGGATTAGAGATCAGGAGCTAGTTATTGACCATGCTGACATATACTTTTTAACTAGTTTGTCATGCTGTGGGGCACAGGCAAACCTCACTGGTGGTAGGCCAAATCCACAATCTACCCTAGAGCTAGTGCAATCCTACTGCATCCCTAAGAGCGGATTAGTCAGCAATAGAGTCCCCATAGAGAGGATAAGGTCCAAGTATATGAGGGAAATTTTATGGTTGATTGTGTGGTTGGCGGGGTTAAGGAGTCCCCATGTTGTGACAAAGGGCTAACTGTTCCTTGTAGTTGACTGTGTCTAGCCACAAATGTTCAACTGGTGTGAAGTAGTGCTTCACTAGTTGAATGCAGAGTTAATGGCATGCAAGAATCATACCCAACATAGTTTTGGGTATGGTATTATCATAATTTCATTCTTTCTTGAGAGAGTACCTATATGCACCCAAGGATGAGCTTAGGTCCCCTTGATCCGAGGGAGCCAAGGCAGGGTCACTAGTTATCACTCGATTCTCGCACATGATGAGGACCAATCCGACATTTCTTCGAGGAAGATTTCTTCTAGTGGCTTCATGGCCAAATTATGATGATTGATGACTATGCTTATGAGGGCATGGAATTTACCAGTGACCCTAACTTGATGTTACCGCTTGGGCCCAACTGGGGTCCTTAAAGTGAGAATGATTTTTGACAGTACTTCAAGTATCTTTTGGCTTTTGAATGTTTATGTAATTTTTTTATAGGCAAAACAAGTACTAACATGAATTTTTATGCTTAACAAAGATGTGGTGGCATTATGACCTGCAGGCGAACCTCGCCATATGCAATGAGGAGGCCAACTACCTATTGGAGGGGGTGATGCTAACAGTCTTCTCAAGGTTCTGAGGAACCTAAAGCATTTGGCCATGGGTGTCCCCACCCCCTTCCTCTGAGCGAGATTCATGTTCATATGTAGTAGCACACAGTTAGTGTACCTGAGCGGTTTCTAGTTCCTCTTCGGAGGATAGCTAGATCAGTTTTAGCATTTTAGGAGCAATAGGATCTTTTTAGCAGGTGTTTTGGCATAGCCAATGAGTGTTTGTAGCTGGTCTTTTTTGCCATTTTGTACTTAAAAAATCCAAGTTTTGGAATATTTCGATGTAAAAGACTGGAATCAACAACCGCATTGAATTCTCGAGGAATGTGTTCATATGTGATTATTTCAAATAGATCTTCCAAGAGCCATACCCTTAGATAATGATGTAACAAAGTTGGATTCTGAATTTGATAATGATTTGTCAATTACATAACGACTAGTTGGGGTCTAACTTGACCACCAGATTGGAGATGTCCCTTGATGACACTTCCATGAGAAGTGAAATTACGGACATGTACTCGGCAATGTTGTTGGTAGTGGTACCAAGAAAGATTCCCCTGGAGCAAAATAGTTCCAACTTGAGTGTGTAGATGACCCAAGCAGCTGATGCAATGTGCCATGTGTGACGACTGGCACCATTCACGTATCCTACATCTGCTAAGGGTAACGATGACATCTGCATTGTGAGAATAATGTATGAGACAAGTAATCCAATAAATATCAAAACAATCCAATCACACCAAAAATGGAAGCAAAACTTATGAACACATAAAATTACAGAGCACATGCCTAGTGCCATACTAGGCATAGTAATTTTTCAGATAGAGCCCATTTTTGGTCTCTATGAGTGGACTCCTTCCCAATCCTGATTGTGGTTTAGGCGAATGAGTAATTACCTTTCCCTTATCAAGATCAACCTTAATCCCGTACTTCGAGACAACGAATCCAGGTAAGCATCTAGACTCGACGAAGGAACCGCATTTATGTAGTTTCAAGAAGATGTTGTAAAACAGACACCTTAGAAAGATTTCTCTTAAATGGTTTAGGTGCCATGTTCATTGCTTGGAATTGGCTGGAAGGTCATCCAAGTAAGCTTGAATGATATTCCTGATATCGTGAAATGCGTAGTCGATGGCTCTTTGAAAATTTGCTCCAGCATTCTTTAAACTGAATGGGAGTTTTCGATAGGCAAAGACACCCCATGGGAAGACAGAGCGGTTTTATGCTGGTCTTTTGGTTTTATAGCAATCTAGTTGTAACCTGAGAATCCATCCATGAATGAAAATGATTTACAATTGGCGCAGTCATTGATGATTTGGTCGATGAATGGTGTCAGATAATTATCCTTAGGACACGCGACATTCAAGTTTCGAAAGTCAACACATATGCAGATGGTTCCTTGTTTTTTATCGACAAGAACCAAATTGGAAACTAATTCCATTAAAGGAATAGGATAGACAAAACCAATATGTAACAATTTTTCCACTTCAGTTTTTATAGCTACTGTTTTGCATGGATGGAGCAGTCGAAGTCTTTGACGGATGGGTTTTGCATTGTCGTAAAGCTTGATCTCATACTCGACAATAGACAGATTTATGTAAGGAATTTCCTCATAAGACTAGGTGAATACATCATGAAATTCCTTAAATAGGCTGGTGAATCTTGCAATTTCCTCAGGATTGCAATCGGCTCCAATCTGGATGTTTTCCACAATGCTTGTCTTAATAGAAGTATCGATGAGCAGTGCCTTCGAAATATTTCCCATGTTTCCTTCTGCCTCCAAAGTTTGGATGGTCGTATAGGGTGAGGAAATGATTTTTGGTATGTCAGAGGATAGGATTTGAAGAGGCATCGTGTCTGAATCAGATATCGAAACATGATGGTGCCAATCCTCCCAAGGTCATCCTTCTAAACTCACGATTTCTTGAATAGCTTTGTCTGTAGGTAGGACTTGATTGAGTAGATCAAAGGAAGGAGCATTTATGGGAGGGTCAGTGGTACCGTTGGCTGGAACCAATGTGACCAGATATGTGGATGTAGATTGAATGGCTTGGTAGCCTAATTCAGCTAGTGACAACAACATTTGGTCTCCATATGTGTCAAGGTCTGAAGGAGCCGACAGGATCCATGGATCAGTCTGTTCATGACGAATAGATGAAAGCATGTTGACTGTCTGTGGAACCTTGGGCAGCTGAAGAGGAAAAAACCCATGAGGGAAGAAGCCTTCAATAGACCGGTATCAAGATTGATGTATGAGTTAGGTACACCACCTACAAGGGGTACAAAGCCGCTTGGTAATGGGGAATAATCAGGGGTGCAGAAAGACAACTGATATACTGTAACTACCTTTCCATCCAATGGAAATATGATGATGCAAAAGAGAGTAGATACGATGGTCATCATGGCATATGTCCAACTGTGACCCAGCAAGAGATTACAGTCGAGTTCTTTATCTACGACTTGTATGTTCACCGTTACCATTTTCCCATACAAAGTGATGGGGTAGCTAGCTAGGTAACCTTTTGGGATGAAAGTGTGGCCGTCGAATTCTTTAAGGGAATTCAACAACGGAAATAGGGTTGGAAAACCCAGGGCAAGCCAACGTGAAGCTGACATGACGCAGATTGAAGCACCTTCGTGAATGACAGTTCTGTGTATACTTTTACGTTTCGAAAAAATTTGCACTTGAAATACAACCTAGTGAGAAAGGGGAGGTTTACACTTTTCCATGTCAAAAATTGCAAGCATGGAATCCTGTGGGTTGATACCACTAATAGCCGAAAGCAAATCTTTCCTTTGTGCTAGGTATGTTTGTAATACTTCGAGCATTGACATAGCCAACGATGCTTGCACCAAGTATTCTACAATGATATAGTTTTGGGTGGCATGTGCAGATGTATTGTGCATTGTGCATTGAAGTGCCCCTTTGGGGGGGTGAATTACGAGGTCAGTAACCAGCCTTTCGATATGCAAATTGTTGAGTGGCGGTGGGTTTTGACTTGAGGAAGGTTCCTCTGCATGAATGATAGGAGCTCCATAAGATTTGGCTTTTGTTTGTAGATCTACTATTTCAAAGGTGTAAACAGTAGAAGATCCTTCACTAGCTGAAGGATGTTGCGAACCATCATTGCCCCCTTGTGGGGGTTGGGGTTTGTTTGCAATAAGGTTTTGCTGCTGCTGAGCAGGAAAAGGATTTTTGAGTACAGTGGGGATCCTACCAGTATCATTTTTAGAAATTTATTCTATGCAGTCTTGAAGATGCGGAAAATGATAGGTCATGTGGTCTTCAACACAAATTTTGTAGGGAAATCTGGTGGGTTTATCCTTTTCATCGTCAGGAGGTGCAGTAGCCTTCTGTTTTGGGTTTGGCTCCTTTGTTGACTACTCCTCAAAAGGAGCGGTCTGTTTCTTATTCTTCTTGTTCTTACCATCAGGTTTTTGTGTAGATTGCACAAAGTTTATTGTGGTGGTAGGAAGAGCAGTCGATTTGGTAGAGGGGTCCATGACATTTGGTCAATGTGACCACTGAGCTGTTTTGCAGCAGCCCCAGAGGTTGCACCAACAATCCCATCAGCATGCACTCTGAGGTGCTAAGTAGCGAAGACATTGGAGTTATAAGGGGCATTGGGGATTATGTCGTAAAGAGTGCCAGACTGTGAATATATCAAATCTAAGTGCTGGGCATGATGTATGGATTGGTATTTTGTGAATGCACCACCTAAAGCAACATCTTTAGTGATTTGCGAGAGTAAGGACTTGCAGAACTAGTCCACTAAGAGATAGTTTGGGAGGGGAGCTTTGACTAACCTCTGCCTATGTCTCCATTCATGTATATGATCGGAGATGTGGGTGGAGGTATCCTAACATAATGAAGTGAGGAGCTCTGTCCTAGTCTCATAGTGGATGGGTAGCTGGAAGTGCTTTAGGAATTCCATCACTAAAGCATTAAAGGTATTTATTGACACACTTGATAACTCAATGTACCATTTAGCTGCGTTTCCAGTGAAGGTGTGGGGAAAAAGATGTAACCGAACACTATCGTCCACCATGGAGTTTGAAACACACCAAAGATGGTAGGTGGTGATATGGGTGCCTAGATCCTCCCCTTGTTTTCCTTCAAACTTGGGGATGTCCGTTGGTATCTTATGCGAAATCGGAGGCCAAAGTAATTTGTGGTAGATGGGGCCATTTGTGAGTTTGTACAAGTTGGATATATTCAATGTTGCCAAGAAAGGCAGAGAGTTTGGTGCCCCCAACTCGGACCAAGGGAATGACATATGACTTGAGGAGCCTTGCACTCCTCCCATCATTTGAGTCTCAATATTATACATGGGTTGCGTGGTATAGTAGTTGCCTTGAGGTATGGCATTGTAGTGTGGATTTCCATGGGTATTTTGATACTGGGGTATAGAATTGCCCCTAGGATAAGCAGTGCCCTCTTGACTCATTTGAATTTCTGAGTAGGGTGCCCCCATGGATTGGTTGGGACCTCCTTGAGGATTCCCACCCATCACAGAACTAACCATTTTTCCTTGATTGACATAAGGAATGATCATGTCAATTAGCGACTGACCATGCATGCCTGAGAATGGAGGGGGAACTATTACATTCCCTACCATCATGTGCATATTGGGATGCCCACAGATACTTGAATCTGGGGGATTGAACTCTACAATGGTAGTCGACCATATGGTTGGTCGATGGGAACTGTGCCCATAGTGCCATATTGAGTGTTATAGGGAGTGATGTATGTAGCACTTGTCGAAGGTATGCATTTTGACACTAAAGGGGTGGAACCCAACATTGGCTGGGTTCTACTCGTAGAAGGTGTCATGTGAGTGGTTGTACATGGGACAAATGGGATAGCGAGGTTCATTATCAACAGTGTGGTGGTCACTGTTGGTGAGAACCATTATTGCAACAATAATGTGGTAACTCCTAGGCTTCCTACTTTACTTTTATCAACCCAGTAGTTTGTAACAAACTTGGAAGCGCCGGTGCTATATTTACAAGTACTAATTCTTACTGCAGGCTATCACCTGGTCAGCTAGCACAAGTTCACTAGGAGCTCAAGCCAACCTCTATGAATTACAGAAGAAGCTTTATATGTAATGAATGAAAGGAAAGCTTACTCTACAGAGGCTACTCTACTTCCAGAAAGAGAAAGAAGACTAAAATGCAAAGTAAACCTAGAAAACCCTAATTAACCAACTAATCCTATTTTTGTAGAAAGAGAGATGAAAAACAATGAAAAAGGTTATATTACTTAATCTAGGAATCAAAGAACATCTACTCAAGCTATTTCTAGAAGGAAATGAGAAAAAAACATCTTGTTGGATTTTTATGTATTTTTAGGTGAAATTGTCATGCATGTAATTTATTTGTTTGCGAATGTGGCAGTTATTAGGTGGAAATCGAGGGCAACCTTGGAGTATGTAGAGGTTTAGGAAGGTGTGGATGGGTCCTAGGACATCCCAAGTGGCCCTCTGGAGGCTTTTCCTACAATCGGACTAAAAAAAGACACCTACAGGAAAATCTACAAGAGGCTGTAGGAGATGTCTAGGGGGTCTACAGGAGGTCTACAGGAGGATGCCAAGAGCTATTTTAGAGGGTTTTGAAGGTAGGAAAATGGGTGGAAGGGGTATTTTATGGCTAGGAGGATGTGTTAAGGTGTCTAGGGTTCATTAAGAAGGATTAGGGAAGAGAACAATGGTTGGACTTATTCAAAGAAAGAGAGGAAATTTTATGAGAAAAGTGCAGAAAATTAAGGCAGATTTGTGAGGGACATTGGATGACATGTGGAACATAGATCAAAGGGAGATGGTGATGGCTAATTGGCTGAATTATTGTGAGAAGAGATGTATTTCCAGAGAACTAAAAATCAAACACTGAGATTAAGTAAGCAAAGAAACTAGCTACATCAAAAAAACAGAACTTTGCATTCAGCTAAGCTAATTTCTGATCTAGGAAAGTAAATGCTAAAAAATGCTATATGGAAAGGAAGCATGGAAAGAAATTTATTGCAAAGATTGAAATGAGCATGGTAGAATAGATCTACAGCAAAACATGAACCTTCTAACAAGCTGCAACACCAGAAATCCTATGGAAAAGGCAAATCTGTGTCTTTTGGTGGCAGCAAGAGGGTCTTCGCCTCAGTTCATGGTCCCAAAGGGAGGAAAGGAGGCCAAGACTTTGTTGATGGCCTTTTTTTATCTCTTTCCTATCATTTTTTAACCTTCTACATCAAACTGAAATGGAAACAACCTTTTAAATCACCGAAAGCAATCTATCCTTAACTAAGAAAGAAATCTATCTAACAACAATTAATTCATAAACTGAAACAACACATATAAATATAGGACAAGAGGCGCTTGGCTGCTTGTATTGGGCCCTAACCCAAGAGTATTAGCCCTCCGAGGTGACTCAATGCGAGCTCAAAAACAATCTCATCTTCATTATCAAAATAACAGTAAGATTACATCAAACTGCCGACAAAAGTAAGCTCGAAGTTGAGCAGAGCAAAACTACAACAAAAGTTCAAAAATTTGACTAACATTCAACAACCTAATGAGGCCCTAGGCTTCTCTACTTATACAATTGAATCTCCCAACAACTTCCTTAAAATTAGGGAGGCTTGGCTCCCAAAACCTGAGATAGGCAGAAGTTATCCTCCACTTGCTCAGTTGCCTCTTTGGTGCATTGATGTGGCTACTTGTGCTCCGAGCTTCCTGAAGGAGAATTTGAAGCAGGAAGTCATAAATGAGGGGGAAACCCTCCTATAAATCCTCTCCCTTTCCTTCTTCAAATATTTGCTTCCAAATGTCCATTAAACCTTTGACTTTGTCTCCAAAATTGACCAAAAATCTTAATTAAGCACACATTAGACTTCATGGCATAATGACCAACCCAACTCACTCTATTAGCATAAATATAATAAAAAACATGCAATAAAATAATGATAATGGTGGATTAAGCTAAGTTAGGAGGCAAAATGAGCCCATATAATTACCCATTTATGGGGCTCATCATCACCCCTACTAAATGTGTTGCTCATCCTCTGAGCAACTAGTCCATCTCCTCATCTTTGATGGCCCTGATGGCCTCCCTGAAATCCCATGCTTCTGATGTGAGATCCTCTTATTTATCATGGAATCCTGCCCTTCTATCCAGTTCTTCCCACTGTTGTTGATCCTCTTCCTCTTTTGTGCAGTGTCGCAGGCCTAACAGCAGCGGGGGTCTCAATTTGAGGCCAATCCGATTGACCCTCAAACTCTGCATAAGGTGCTTGTACACCCCTCAAGAAGATTGTAGTAAGAGCCCAAACTAGGATAGGGGTGAGGTTCTTGTGCCTTTGCTATTTCCTCCTTCCCCTTTGGCTACTCTTCTACCCTTTTCCTGAGTTTTTCCGTCTCCTATAGCTTTCTCAGGGCCTCCTGTAGAGCGGTTTGTGCCTCCTATAGGACTATTTTTGAGTCCTATAGTTGCACTCTTTTCTTCCAAGTGGAAGATCTGGGACTTCCTCTTTCATATGTGATGGGGGTTTTAGAGGGAGACTCTTCCCTCTTGAAAATGGGTGAATCTTCAGTTATGATAGGAACTGTTGAAGATGGCTGTGGCTTTCCTGTTTTATCTTTGTGCTTTTTTGAACCCTGAAATACATTGATGTTTGCCTCTTCCCCTTTTGTTTAGGTTTAACTAGGGTGCTGATGGTAGGAAGAGCAACTATTGCCTCCCTTTATAGGGTCTTAGGAGACACTTATATCTTTTCTGCCCCTTTTTCCTCTCCTTTTGTCTTCTCTGTCTCTGCTGGTTGTGTTTCCTCTTACTCTATTTTGGTTTCTTCCTCCTCTGGTTTAGTTTCCTTCTTCTTTTTTTTGGTGTCTTCCTCCGCTATTTGTTCCTAAATTTCCTCCCCTTCTTGCCCTTACTACTCTTCCCCCTCATTTTCAGAAGGACTGAGGTCATATGTGAGGCCCTTTATATCATCTTCTCCTGTCAGATTTCTGAATATTTCCCATGCTATGGGGATTGTGAAGGTGTGGAGGGATTCTTCCACTAATAGTCTAATTAACCCATGGTGAGCCAACTGATATAGACCTCCTTCCTTTAACTTAATGCTGGAGTCTATGAGGGACTACAGGAGAAAATATGGGATGCTGAGTTTTTTGGGGTGTGGGAGTGTCCATGCCATATCTCAGCTCATGGAGAAGTCTAAAATGGTAACCATAAACTATGCAATACCTCTCTTCATAGGAAATATACTTGATAATTTGGTAACTAACCTCATCCCAAGGGTAAGGTATGCTTGTTATTCTAATGCCATTTTTCTCTTCTACAGGATGTTCATTTGCTTTGAAGAAGGTTGTCATGGCAACTTGTCCAATTGGATTTTCATCTTTGCTCCAAGGTAATGCAAGTAGGAGGCCAATAACCCTACTGATAAATTCTGGGATGTTTTCCATGGTGAGACCTCTGAAAGTGATAGTGGCATGGGTCTTTGAGAGAGGTACTAAAGAAAGGGCAAACTCTTGAGCCACTTCTTCATCAAACCTTTGAAATTTTTCGAAAAATGGCATCCAATTTGCTCTGGTGAAAATGGCCATTACCTTGGAATGTTCATGGAGTTTGACTGAATTTGTGGGTTCTTTCCTCAGGAATCCCCTTTTCATTATGTTTATACCCTTTTGGAACACCCCAGGTAGAGATGGAGACAAGAATTTTGAAGAAACATGAAAACAGAGGAAAAACTGTGTTTTTTTAAGAAAACAAGCAGAAATTTTTATGGCATTCCTCTTCTTCTACAGGCCCAATTGCTCCTTAAAATTGTATCATTCCTTGCACATATTAATAATAAAGGTGGGAATGTATAGAGCCTACCTCATCAAACCAAAATTCAAGCAAAAACCCAATGTTCATTTCAAAAAAAACTGCTTACTACCCCTCCTGTAGAACTAGTTGTAGGTGCTCCTGTAGAACCTGTTACTGCTCTTGTATAATGCCGATAGCAGAAGGATGGATAAAAATGATAGACAATGATGGTTTCGAGGCTATGGAGGTGGTATAGAGCTTGTTGCAGCTAAGTGGACAAGGATGAAAAGGAAGAAAAGGTGGTGAAGGAGTTTTGAGGACGAGTACTTATGTCTTCTTTGAGATATTTCTAGTGATGGGGTGAGCTGGAAAAAAGTTATGTTGCCATATTTGGACCATTAGTCCACACTGCCTTGTCATCATGACTCCTCATTACTTCTTCCCGCAACCACTTCAAATCATTGCATCAGAGTTTGTATACCCGCCACTACCTTTCCTTTGGATTTTTTGTGAGTTGACTAGGCACACGTTTGGTGGCATCTCCGGATGAGCGCAGTCAACTAGATGAGGGTGGCCAGTTAACTAGCCACCTTTTCTTATCCAAACCTAACCATCTCATTCACTTATGCATAGTTTTGAGTTACACAGATGTGACAAAGGAGAGGGTTAGACATTTCCCTGCAAGTTGAATGCTCGTGCGGTGGTGCACCTTGGCTCCTTTGATGTTGCATGCTTGTATCTCAGTTGTTGCATGCCTGTATCTCCTCTATTGTATGCTTTCTGCTCTATGATGTGTGGCTTGTTTACTTTGTGCAGGTACCTTTTGGCTGGATTTGGCTTCAGACATCCTCTTCAATCCTATGGTTGCACTTATTTTGTTGTTGTGGCTTGATTTTAAGGGAATCAGCTGCTACAAGAAATCCTATAGGAGTTCCTGTAGCTGCTTCTCCCTTTAAAATTTTCAGTTGATTCTTATGCTAGGAGTCATGAGGATGCTACCAGAGATGTTGATGGTGATAGACAGGTTTTGGTAAGTTTTAGTGAGATTTGGAGGTGTTGTTCCTTTTATTTTTTGTTTTTTTCCTAAAAACTATTTTTTGCGTTTTTTTTTAGCAAGAAGGGAAGAAATCAATGATCGTGAGGTGGTGCAAGTGTGGAATGGATGGCCAGGAGGGTGGATAGCTATAGGAGGGCCTACATGCTCTTCATGAAATGTCCTAGCTCCTCAAACTATTTTTAAAACCCATTTCGAGCTCTTTGTGATTCCTACAGGAGCCTCCTATAGAACACACAGGGCATCCTATAGGATACACAGTCTTTGGAAAAAAACACAAAGAGGTAGAATGAAGGTTAGAAATGATGGAGAAGAGTGTGGGGGATATGAAATAGGCCCAATGGAATCTTTTCTTTCTCCTGTGGTCCACCTGTAACCTGCAATGTACATTAAAAGTCAATTTCCTTTTCCTTCTTTCTATTTTTTCTTCTTCTTTTTTTTTTTTTGAAAGACAAATAGGGTGCCTCAAGGAGGTTTTCACCCTAATTGCATGCCCTGGGTGCCTCCATGGGAGGTTTTCACCCAGGGATCTTATTCTTTCTCTTTGTTCTATTTTTGTCATCACTGGGCCGCCTCAAAATAGGTTTTCAACCCAATGATGGGACTCAAGCACCTCATGGAGGTTTTCACTTGAGTCGTTATTATTATTATTATTTTCTTTAGTGAGTGTGTGGAGTGGAGGCTAAGACCCGCTCCACTACCAACATTGTCTTATTCAGATCTTCAATGAACTCTCAATTAAAGAGGGGCCTCTTTTAAATTTTCAACCTATGTCCATTGACAAGCATGGGGATGGCTTCCTCATCAATGGTTCTAATAAGAACTGAACCATTGTCAATGCATTTTTCTCTAGTGTAGGGTCCCAACCATCTTGTCCTTAGCTTGACTTTGAAGTCTTTATACCTTGAGTCATAAAGCAATGCCCAATATCCCTCTTGGAATTGCTTCTCCCTAATATTTTTGTCATGCCATATTTTCCTTTGAAGCTAAACTACCTATATGTGGAGAAGTCCGTGCAATCTTTGTTCATCCAATCCATCGAACTGGAGTAGCCTTTCCCTCTGTGCACGGCTAAGGTCTAGGTCTAGCTGAGCAGCCATCCTTAGTTTATTGTATTCAAATTCTATTGACAACAAATCTTTCTTTCCATAGACCAGTTCATAGGGCGTGAACCCTATGGTGGTCTTCCATGTTGTGTTGTAGGCCCAAGTGGCCTCAACTAGTCTATCCACCTAATCTTTTCTACTGTTGCTCACTACCTTGGTCAGAATTCCTTCCAAACCTCTATTAGTGAGTTCCACCCACCCATTGGCTTGTGGATGGTAAGGGGTGGAAGTATCGTGCTTGATTTTATGATGTGTGAGCAGGTCTTCAATCAAATTGGAAGTGAATTCACTGCCTTGTTCTGTAACATGTTCTCTTGGATACTCGAGCTTATAGAATATGTTTTCTCTTAAATACTCAATTACTTTTTCCTTTGTTATCGCCTTTATTTCTTTTTCCTTTGCCCATTTTGTCAGATAATCAGTGCACACAATAATGTATTTCCTTTGTTTTGAAGGAGGGTTGATAGGACACACAAAGTCCATGCCCCACTTCTCAAATGGCTCAAAGGTCACTTGAGGTTTCATGGGCATCTCATCCTTTGGAGTAGGTTTCCCCATCCTTTGGCACTGATCACATTGGCTAGTATATCTCTTCATATTGATGAAGAGTCAGCCAATAGTAGCCTTTTTGCAAGATTTTGAAGGCAGCCCTCTTTTCTGCAAAATGGCCTCCACAAGGCCCGTCATGGCAGGTTAGGAGAATGTAAAAAAATTCCTCCTCTCTAAAACATCTTCTTAAGATCTGATCTTGGCCAAGTTTGAAGAGATTGCCCCCAATCCAAGTGAAAGGGCGCTTTTCCTCACGATCTTTCTC
>APFE030763073.1:0-29907 GCA_000404065.3 Pinus taeda | reverse complement strand
GCCCCATAGAAGCCCACTATTGTTATTATTGTGCCCTTACATTATTATTGTTATGTCAACTCTGATTATATTATGACCCCTTAGACTCCTATATATAGAAAGGAGATCTTGTCATTTGTATCATCCAAGAATTTTTCATTTGTGTAATGTAAAGGAGGTTGCTCCCTCGAAGAGGCTTATTTATAAGGCATTTATCTATCTTTTCTATCTTTTTGTGAGTTGGTTTCATAACAAAATCTGCTGGTAAAGTTTAGCCTATAAATTCACTGAGTATTATAGTCTAAATTGTCTTTGTACAAAGGTCTCAAATTGGTCAAGTCATTGAAAATATCTGTTTCCAAAGAGATCCATTAGTCTTGACTTGAATTGTAAAGTCCCAAAGGGGTCATCATTGAGGTGTCATGAGTGAGTGTTGGACAATTGATGGTGGTTGTGATTTTAGTTGTCCAAAGAGTAAATGAGCAGAGAAGTTTGAAGTCATCTTCCAACCAGTAGAAGGAACTAAAACTTACATTGAACCCTCTACATTGGAAATTTCTCTAAACAAGCTTTCCAACGATATCTGCAAGTCCAAAAGTGGACTCTTAGATAAAAAGATATGGTTTGCTGAAATCATGGATTTGAAGCCTTAGGAAGGAAGGAATATTGGCATATCGAAGATCGAAATGTTGGAGGTCCAACATATCGACACATTGCAATATTGGCACATTGAAGAATCGACACATTAGAATATCGGTGTATTGGAGTATCAAAACTTCTTAAAGTGAGGAACCTTTAAAATTTTGTGATATCGATAAAGTGATGATAGTATTAAAAGCACCAAGGAATGTCGATAAATATTAAGGAAGGATTTCGTTGCAAAACTAAAGGTTGACTGGCCCTCTTCTCTCTCCTCTAGCAGGACACATGGTAGCATATGATTGGTTTTGATAAACTACAATGGCAGCATATGATTGGTTCTGATAAGCTACAATGACAGCATATGATTGACTTCGATAAGACACATGGCAACATATGAATTGTTCAGATAAGCTACAGTGGCATCTAACGTCAACATAACGTGGCAGTACGACATGACACTTGGCAAGCATATTCCACCTTATTAAGTAGTCTAATGGGCCAAAAATGGGTGACACGTGTCACCTCTAAGGAGTCAACATGTGGAGTGATGACATCATATCATAGGTTGAAGACGTCGACACTTTAGAACAGTTGGAATTTGGAAAAGTTCTGATAAAGGGGGCTTCCAATATTGGGCTGGCACATGGTCGTGAGAGTTTAAATAACCAAGGATGCAAAGTAGTTAACAAAGGAAGAATAGCCGTCGGCAGGGCGCTGAAGGCTTAGCACCTGAAGGCTAAGTAGCAGATCAAAACTCTCGGTCCTATGATGAGAAATGTGGGGAGGGTTAAGCAGAAGGAGCCAAGATGGAATCGAAACCTCGCAGAAGTTACAATACAAAGGCGGCTCTGATATGGCATTAATTCGATGGTCATGGCTCGGTAATATGAGAAATCAAATTCCAAAGGAGATAAGTGCCAAGGGACTGAGGAGAATCGGAACATAGCACCGCTATGTAGCAATGATGTGGAATTTATCTAAAAAGACAGTACATAGAGTTGATCAAGTTTGAAAGGAAAGTTAACAAGTTTTGTGAAAGAAACTTCAACCAGTCCAGATTCCAAGGCAGAGGATCAACATAAATGAAGCAATTTCCATACTTGAAAACTGAATATTTTTCAGGAGTTCCTAATTTCCTACTTTTTTTTTTTAGAAATATAGCCACAGACAGCAAAAAATTTCCTTCAAAGATTAACAGAACAACAAAATTTGTCCAGAATTCTTATTATTTAGTTACATTTCAGAAATATCTATATCTTTGTTAGATATTATTTTGTAATCAATTCCTTTTTGTAATCTGAAATTTGTTCAACAGGAAGTCTATAAATATTTTGTAATAAGACTTAGAAAGGGTTGGATTATGTATGAATAAAAGAGCTTTACCTTGATGTAGGTTGTGGATTGCACTCAAAGTAATCAATTTTCAGAAATACAGAGGTAGTTTTGTTCCAGGATTCTTGTGTCAAACAAATGGTGATGTGTCCTCTCATGTTAAATTGTTATTTTTTCTCAGTTTCCATTTGAATTTCCCTGTTGATTGTTGCAAGAAGATTACAAGTTGAATTTACTTAAGTGTACTTAGCTTTGGCTTGTTTTAAATAGTCTTAATGTTTTCCTCATGAGATTGAATATAAAATTAATTTAAATATGCTTTATATTAATTGATCATCTACTTTTTCATCTCAGCCACACCATAAATATTTGAAGATCCAAGAGTTTGCCTACCCTACCCTATTGCAGCTACTCTGTCAATTTGATATTGATTACCCAAAATTTTATGACTCCATGCCCAATGGACTTTTCCAACATATTTCAACCAAAATTTTGAAAAACCCATCTCGAACTTCAATATCTAGCCTAAAATCTTGAAAGCAAAAATTAAATCATATAGAGAGAGCCCTCTCTGAAGCTGGAAGGTCTATATCCCAACTTTGTGGTTTGTGGTTACCTTTGTAATTTTCTTCCCTAGCCTAGGAAAACTACAGAGTGCTAACATTTTGACAAACATACTCGGGACCAAAAGGTTTCATCTTCCCCGGGAAAGACTATCAAGTCTCAGATTTGATTGTTGATGGTGCACAATAGTTAGACACATATGAAATCTGAATCATTCACCGGGCGACTCCATTATCAAAGAATCTAGATTGTAGAATGCTCATGATGACTACACTAGCCGAAACATTCAGATCTTAAACTGCTCATCTGATTTCTTTTCAAATAAAATGATATGGTTTGTGGCAGACCCTAATTCTATTGAAAGTTTCAAAGAATACTGGGATAATTGTGATGATGATCAAATGGAGGAATATTTCTCCAATTTACTGCTTCTTTATTTGAGGACATGCAAATGCAGCTCTAAAAGCTAAAGCCAAATTTTTAGAAGAGTTTGATGATAAACTTGAGAAGGACATTCAGGTCTTAAATGTTCAACTTCAATCTTACAATTTTCAAGATAAAAATTAGATTTTTGAGGACCTTTTACAATTGAAACCAGGGTCTGATTTAAACAACGCATATGGGCAGTCTCATTTTGACAAACAAATTACAGAAGTTATTGATGATCAACAAATGAAATATGTTTTCTTTGATCCCATAGTTGTCTATATGAAGGAATTGTTCATTACAAAGTTCCAATTATGTTTTTTCTATGAAGGCCAAGTCTACAATTAGTTTTCATTGCACTTACATTTTCTAGTTTTTGTCTTGCTGAAAAGCACTCAAGAATCACATCAAGTATGAAACTACTTCATTGGTTGTTTTTTCATTTTTCTATTACTTGATTTTTCAGGGGTATCAAAACTTATAGTAGGTAGGAATGTGAATAAAATCAGCATTTCAAGCATCTTTTTACACTGTATTTTTCAAATTTCAGTTTGCAATATATAGTTTGAGTTGTGTTTTTGTTTCAGTCTGGCTTTATGATTCCAGTTTATACAAAGGATTTCAGGTTAATATTTTTGTTTTCTAGAGTGGGTATAGTTTCATATGAAGATTGGAACAAGTTTCAGTTCATAAACCAGGAATGGATAAGGCTACTGATCCACGATGTTCTTAACACCTCACGGGGAGGATGGCATCCCTATTGGAGCCACTTTTAGGGTCCTAAAATATAGGTAATCAAAATTTTGTTTGTCCATTTATTATTTTGAGAATCTACTAGTAAATTTTAGCCTATAAAATTATCAATTATTATAGTCTAATTTGTCTTTGTACAAAGGTCTCAAATTGCTTAAGTCATTGAAAATATGTGTGTCAAAAGAGGTCCATTAGTCTTGATTTGAATTGTAAGGTCCCAAAGGGGTCATCATTGAGGTGTCATGAGTGTCTTGTCATGAGTAAGTGTTGGACAATTGATGGTGGTTGTGTTATTATTGTGCATGAATGTTGGACTTGATGTCAACCATTGGCAAGAACATGTGCTACAGCAAATGCATGGCTCAGAAGGATTCCTATGATAGTTGCAGGCTTCATGTAGAGGATCATCATGGTGGGTGTGATTTCAGTTGTCGAAAGAGTAAATGAGCAAAGAATTTTGCAGTCATATTCCAAGCAACAAAAGGAATCAAAACCTACATCAGACCTTCATCATTGGAAATTTCTCTGGACAAGCTTTCCAACGATATGTGGAAATCCAAAAGTGGACTCTTGGATCAAAATATATGGTATGATGAAGTTCAGAGATTTCAAGCCTTAGGAAGGAAGGAATATCGGCATATCGGAGATCGAAATGTCAGAGGTCTAGTATATCGGTACATCAAAGCATCAGCACATCAGAACATTAGCGTATTGGAGTATCAAAACTTCTTAAAATGAAGAACCTTTAAAAATTTGTGATATTGATAAAGTGACAATAGTATTAAAAAGCGCCAAGGAATGTCGATAAATATTAACAAACGATTATGTTGCAAAAGAAAAGGTTGATGCACCCTCTTCTCTCTCCTTTAGTAGGACACATGGAAGCATATGATTATTCTGATAATCTACAATGGTAGCATATGATTGCCTCTAATAAGACACATGACGACATATGATTGGTTTTGATAAGCTACAATGGCATCTGACATCAGCATGGCGTGGCAGTATGATAGGACACGTGGCAGGCATATTCAACTTTATTGAGTAGTCTAATGGTCCAGAACTGGGTGACACATGTCACCTTTAAGGAGTTACCATGCAGAGTTATGACCTCATATCAAAGGTCATCATATCAAAGGTTGAAGATGTCGGCACTTTAGAACAGTTGGGGTTTGGAAAAGTTCTGATAAAGGGGGCTTTCGATATTGAGTTCGCACATGGTCGTGAGAGTTCAAAGAACCAAAGGCACAAAGAAGATAACAAAGGAAGAATGGCCCCCGACATGAGTATGAAGGACTAGCACCTTAAGGCTAAGAAGCGGGTCATAGCTCTTGGTCCTATGATGAGAAATGCAAGGAGGGCTAAGCAGAAGGAGCCAAGATGAAATCGGAACTTTGCAGAAGTTACGATACAAAGGGGGCTTCGACATGGCATTAATCAAATGGTCATCGACCCGATCATATGAGAAAGTAAATGCCAAAGGAGCTAAGCGCCAAGGGAGTATCGGTACATAGCATCACTATGAAGAAATGATGTGGAATTTCTATGTTAAGACAGTACATAGAGTTAGTCAAGTTTGAAAGGGAAACTAATAAGTTTTGTGAAAACAACTTCAAACACTCCATATTCTAGGGCAGAGGATCAACATAAATGAACCAATTTCCATATTTGAAGGCTGAAGTTTTTCGAGTAGTTTCAAATTTCCTGTACTTTTCAAATGATTGTTTTAATCTTTAGTTTATTGTTCATATATTTTTTTCCATAAATATAGCTATAGTCAGCAACAAATTTCCTTCAAAGATTAAATAGAATAATCGAATTTGTCCAGAATTCCTACTATTTTATTTTGATTCATAAATATTTATATCTTTGTTAGATATTATTTTATCATCAATTCCTCTTGGGAATCTGAAGTTAGTTCAATAGGAAATCTATAAATATTTTGTAATAAGACTTAGAAAGGGTTGGATTATGTATGAATAAAAGAGATCTACCTTGATGTAGGTTGTGGATTGTACTCAAAGTAATCCATTTTCAGAAATATAGAGGTATTTTTGTTCTGGGATTCTTGGTTCAAACAAATGGTGATGTGTTCTCTAATGTTAAATTGTTCTTTTTTCTCAGTTTTCATATGAACTTCCCTCTTGACTGTTGCAAGAAGATTAAGAGTTAAATTTACTTAAGTGTACTTAGCTCTAGCTTGTTTGATACAGTATTAATGTTTTTCTCATGAGATTAAATATAAAATTCATTTAAATATGCTTTATATTTAATTGATCATCTACTTTTTCATCTCAGCCACACCATAAATATCTGAAGATCCAAGAGCTTGCCTACCTTGTCCTTTTATGGCTACTCTTTCAATTTGATATTGATTACCCAAACTTTTATGACTCCATGCCTAATGGACTTTTCCAGTGTCTTTCAACCAAAATGTTGAAAAACCCATCTCAAAATTCAATACATAGCCTAAAATATTGAAAGCATAAATTAAATCATATAGAGAGAGCCCTCTCTCAAGCTGGAAGGGATAGATCCCAAATTTAGAAGTGGTTTTTCATTACCTTTGTAGTTTTCTTCCTCGGCCTAGGAAAATTATAGAGTGCTAACATTTTGGAAACCATACTGGGAACCGAAAGGTTTCATCTTCTCCTGGAAAAACTATTAAGTCTCATATTTGACTGTTGATGGTGCACAACAGTCAGACACATATGAAGGTTGAATCATTCACTGAGCCACTCCATTATCAAAGAATCTAGATTGCAGAATTCTCATGGCGACTCCATTAGGCAAAACATTCAGAGCCTAAACTACTCATCTGGTTGCTTTTCAAGAATAATGACAGGGTTTGTGGCAAACCATATTTCTATTGAAAGTTTCAAAGAATATTGGGATGATTGTGATGATGATCAAATGGAATATTTCTCCAATTTACTGCTTCTTTATTTGAGGACATGCAAATGTGGCTCTAAAGCTCAAGCCAATGTTTTAGAAGAGGTTGTTGATAAACTTGAGAAGGACATTCAGATCTTAAATGTTTGAATTGAGTCTTACAATTTTCAAGATCAAATCAATTTTTTAGGGACCTTTTATAGTTGAAACCAGGGCCTGATTTAGACAACAAATATGAGAAATCTCATTTTGAAAAACAAATTACATAACTTCTTGATGATCAGCAAATGAAATATGTTTTCTTTGATCCCTTAGTTGTCTGTATGGAGGAATTTTTCATTACGGAGTTCCAATTATGTTTATGTTGTGAATGCCAAGTCTACAATCAGTTGTCATTGCATTTACATTATCCATTTTTTGTCTTGTTGAAACACAGTCACGAAATCATATCAAGAATGCAGCTACTTGATTGGTTGGTTTGGTATTTTTCTATTACTTGATTTTTCAGGTGTATCAATAGCTTAGAGTAGGTAGGAGTGTGAATAAACTCAACATTATGAGCATATTTTTCAGTAGTATTTTTCAAATTTCAGTTTGCAACATATAGTTCGAGTTGTTGATTGGTTTCTGTATGGCATTATGATTCCAGTTTATACAAAGGATGCCAGTTTCAAAATTTTGTTTTCTGGAGTGGGTATAGTTTCAGTTGAAGATTGGAACATGTTTCAATTCACAGGTCAGGAATGGATAAGGCTACTAATTTATGGTGTTCTTGACACCTCACAGGGAGGATGTCATCCCCATTGGAGCCATTTTTAGGGTTCTATAATATAGGTAATCAAAGTTTGTTTATTTCGAGAATTTCCTCATAAGGTTTAGACTATAAATTCACCAGGTCTTATAGTCTAAATTGTCTTTGTACAAAGGTCTCAAATTGGTCAAGTCATTGAAAAGTTATGTGTCAAAATAGGTCCATTAGTCTTGATTTTAATTGTAAGGTCCCTAGGGGTCATCATTGAGGTGTCATGAGTGCCTTGTCATGAGTGAGAGTTGGAAAATTGCTGGTGGTTGTGCTATTATTGTGCTCTAATGTTGGCACTGATTTCAACCATACTAGCAAGAATGTTTGCTACAACAAATGCATTGCTCAGAAGGATTCTTATGATAGTTACAAGCTTCATGTATAGGATCATCATGGTGGGTGTGATTTCATATGTCCAAAGAGTATATGACCAGATAACTTTTCAGCCATCTTCCAAGTAGCAGAAGGACTCAAAGCCTACATCAGACCCTCTCCATTGGAAGGTGATCTGAACAAGATTTCCAAAGATATCTAGAAGTCCAAAAGTGGACTCCTGGATCAAAAGATATGGTCCGCTGAAGTTTAGAGATATGAATCCTTAGGAATGTCATAGGTTCAACATATTGGTACATCGGAGTATCGGCACATTGAAACATTAGCTTATTGGAGTATTGAAACTTCTTAAAGTGAGGAACCTTTAAAAAGTTACAATATCGATAAAGTGTCGATAGCATTAAAAAGCACCAAGGAATTCCGATAAATATTAACAGAGGATTTCGTTGCAAAACCAAAGGTTATTGGGCCCTCTTCTCTCTCCTCTAGCAAGACACATAGCAACATATGATTGGTTCTGATAAGATACAGTGGCATATGACATCAGCATGAAATGGAAGTACGATAGGACACATGGAAGGCATATTCACCCTTATTGAGTAGTCTAATGGGAAAGAACCGGGTGACACATGGAGTTTCTGCGTGAAGTGATGACGTCATATCAGAGGTTGAAGACATCGACACTTTAGAACAATTGGTGTTTGGAAAAGTTCTCATAAAGGAGGATTCCGATATTGGGTTGGCACATGGTCGTGAGAGTTCAAAGAACCAAGGGCGCAAAGCAGTTAACCAAGGAATAATGGCACTTGGCAAGAGTGTGAAGGCTTAGCACCTTAAGGCTAAGCGGCAGGTCACATCTCTTGGTGCTATGATGAGAAATGCGGGGAGGGCTAAGCAAGAGAGCCAAGATGAAATTAGACTTCGCATAAGTTACGATACAAATGGGACTCTGATATGGCATTAAGTAGATGTTCACTAGCCCGGTCATATGAGAAAGAAAATGCCAAAGGAGCTAAGCGCCAAGGGAATGAGGAGTATCGAAACATAGCACCACTGTGAAGCAATGATGTGGAATTTCTCTGATAAGACAATACAAAGGGTTAATCAAGTTTGAAAGAGAAACTAACAAGTTTTGTGAAAATAAATTCAACCACTCCAGATTCCAAGGCAGAGGATCAACATAAATGAACCAATTTCCAAATTTGAAGGCTAAAGATTTTCCAACAGTTCCAAATTTCCTGCACTTTTCCAATGATTGTTTTTATCTTTAGCTTATTGCTTATATTTTTTTTCCAGAAATATAGCCACAGTGAGCAACATATTTCCTTCAAAGATTCAACAGAACAACCAAATTTGTCTGGAATCCCTATTATTTAGTTTTGTTTCATAAATATTTATATCTTTGTTAGATATTATTTTGCAATCAATTCCTTTTTGGAATCCAAAGGTAGTTCAATAGGAAGTCTATAAATATTTTGTAATAAGCCTTAGAAAAGGTTAGATTATGTATGAAGAATAGATCTCTACCTTGATGTAGGTTGTGGATTGTACTCAAAGTAATCAATTTTCAAAAATACAGAGGCAGTTTTGTTCCAGGATTCTTGTTTCAATCAAATGGTGATGTGTTCTCTCATGTTAAATTGTTATTTTTTCACTTTCCATATGAATTTCCCTCTTGACTGTTGCAAGAATATTAAGAGTTCAATTACTTAAGTGTACTTAGATCCGGCTTGTTTTAAACAGTCTTAATGTTTTCCTTATGAGATTAAATATAAAATTCATTTAAATATGCTTTATATTTAATTGATAATCTACTTTTTCATCTCATCCACACTATAAATATCTGAAGATACAAGATTTTGCCTACCCTACCTTGTTGCAACTACTATATCAATTTGATATTGACTACCTAAAATTTTATGACTCCATGCATAATGGGCTTTTCCAGTGTCTTTCAACAAAAAATTTTGAAAAACCCATCTCGAACTTCAATATCTAGCCTAAAATCTTGAAAGCAGAAATTAAATCATATAGAGATAGCCCTTTTTGAAGCTGAAAGGGCTAGATCCCAGCTTTAAAAGTGGTTTGTGGTTACATTTGTAGTTTTATTCCTCAGCTTAGGAAAATTACAGAGTGCTAACAGAGGCAGTGGCTGATGGTCTGCGGTGGAGTCTAACCTTGATGAGAGCTTGAGCTCGATTTGCCGGAAGCAAAATCCAGTTCTACTAGAGAGGGAATGCTTTATTTTGTGTATGATATATATGGCAAAGGTCAAACATATATATTGGAGAACCATGTGGCAGAATGGGAGCCTCATATGAGCAACAGTTGCCTATGAGCTTATGAGAAATCAAGGTCACATAAAGGCACCTCTATCATAAAATTGAACTTTGAAGGAAATTTTTTGTCATAAAATAGGTGTGGCGCAGATAGGTTGGGCATTCTCCCCACTGACGACACATTGTTGCCTAAAATTTCCTTAATAACGTTGACCATTTAGTGATTGTATTTGGTAAATTTATGTTATTTTAATTGCAGTCATCGATATGTAGCGTTTTTCTTTTTTCTTTTTTTCACTACTGGTCCACGGATACCCATGGTCAGTGGGTCCGCTACGTCCAGGATCGAACAACGCTAGGGTGGACCCCACCTGAAGGGGGTCACACCCCTCGGCTTATTTACTGACCTGACCCCAAGAGCTTTCGAGTTTCGACCCTATGACCTCCCATTGGCGAGGCCCCGGCTTGACCGATTGAGCTAACCCTTGGGGCTCGATATGTAGCGTATTATTATGCTTTTTCAAAAATTTATTAATTTTTCTAAATTTTTGTGTTGCTTCTATTTAAAAGTGGACTTAGTGTAAAGTTTCATTGTATTTAACATCTAAAAAATGTTTCTTCATAAAAAATTATAAATTTAAATGTAGAAAGTTACATTATACATATTTTTTTATAAATTAGTAAAATAATTCAGTGAAGATGCTTTCTTCTTCCACAAAAAAAATCATCTTATATACTAATCTAGTATATAGTTCAACTATAATTTTAAAATATATTATTTTTATTATTATAAAGATTAATTTGCTATGATGATAAAGTTTTGAAATCTTACTAGCAACTTTCTTTAGGTTTTTGTCTTCAAACACTAGCTATGGCATTTATGGTTCTCAACCCTTCAACTTTTTCTATGTAAAATGTCAGTGGATGGAGCGACACTCGAGAGTCCTTCCTATAGCAAGATTGTCGCATGTGGTAGTATCTAATGGACTCGGTCACGTGGTAAATATGTAGATATGATGCTAATGGTATTGATCTTAGTACATTAATGTATATAGTGTAAATATTTGCTTGTCATCTTTCATTTTATAAATATGATAAATATTTTATGGTTGTATTGATGTACATGTTGAAGTTGCACTTGCATGGTTATGGAAAACACTTCTCAATTATTCTTGTGTACATGGGGAAGATCATAAATACATTATGCCCGAAAATAATAATGAACAATGTCTAATTGAATCAAAACCCTAGTCGTTGATCGAACCTCCATTAATGAGGATTCAACCAGTAGTCCTTCTTTAAGGTAGCCACTTATAATTATTGATTACAATTTATTTATAACCCACAGAACCTTAATTTTTGGAGAAAAATTTAAATGCATCAGATGCTAACTTATCCCATTAACTAGCGGGAGTTAGGTGGAACCCCAACAACATCTAGGTGAGGATAATAACAAAATTTCAACTCAAACCAAAAATATCCAAGACATATGGCTTTACACAAGGGGCACGATATAAGGTTATAAAGGAATTCTATCAATCAGATGGAAAAAGGTGCATATAGTTCAACTTGTATGGTTCAAGGTGAAAATAATTCAACCCGAGACTTTAGAAGAGACTCACATGCATAGGGTTTATAAAACTAGACACAACCATTAAGGGCGGGCAGATATTTTGCAACCTATTAGCACATGTGAGCAATTTTTTCCTCACTCACACCTTGTCGATTCTAGAAAAGATCTAGGAAGAGGAAAAAATGCAGACATGGAGAAAAAGGGAGGTGTTGACAGTGTTGGACCTGCTAACATGTCAGGGGATCTCCTCGGTAAGAAGTCCCAACTAGAACTCAGACTGTTTGGAGTAGGAGTCCCAGCAGTGGGTCATACGGTATCACCTTGACCGCAGTTGCACACAAAGGCAAGTAAGATGTCCTTGTTGGTAGAAAGGGTGTGACATATGCAGCAATTCAAGGAAGGTGCATGATTTGTTCTAACACACTAAGAGTGAGGTGAGTGTGCCCCTTGGAAACCTGTGAAATCATAGAGTTAAGAAGGGAACACATGAGCAAAGATGCATCACAAACTAGAAGGCAAGTAAGCTAGCAATCCAAAGTGATGGTTAAACCAACAACACATTTCAGTAAGGTTCATACATACATATATAGAAAATAGCTACACATGCATGCGTAAGCAAATAGATACATATATCATAAAGAGTAAACAAGATAGTTGAAATACAATATGACATATGCATGAAAGGTGTTGGCTCTATTATATTAAGAAGTGAAAGTTCTAGTAATACAATACAACCATGACCAACCACTAGTTCCGACAACAGAATGTTACAATCACTTCCAGCTGCTCCTCCAAATAGATATACTAGCTCTGCATAGTGGAGAAGCCAAGTCTCGTTACAATACTCTCCAAAATTTCTCTAAGATACTCCTATCAGAAGCTTGGCTGACCAAAAGCCTGTAGTTATGAGGGACTATATATAGAAAAGGGTGGGGTGGCCCTTGACATTCCCCTTTGTGACTCTTCATCTATCATCATGACTCTTATTGGCTTGATGGGCCCTGATCCAGGTTCAGCGTTAAGCAGCCAAACAAATCCCTACACTACTGGCCCTTTCGGCATCAATCCATGAAGCGCGGACTGAAGTCTCACCTGAAGCAGTATGGGGGAAATGGAGGAATCAAGTTTCCACACCCTGAGATGGTTGTGATGTCAGTTTGTAGACCTTCACTCTGCCTTCGCATAGATTGATAAGCCCTTTAGGGCTTATCAATTTACTTCTCTTATTCTTCCTAGGAGCCTTCACCAAAGTCTCTGATCGCCCTTCGCAGACCCTAAAAAGATAGATCAAGTGCTTACGTTCCTCTGTAATTATCCTTACTTATGTGTCTACCCAGATTAGTTTAAGTATTGGTTAACTTTAACATGCATTACAGTTGTCTTTGCGTAAACATATATTCTTACTTGCGTTCATATAACAAAGTGAAATACATAGATTCGTGCATCAATATACAATTAATTCATAACCTCAGTATCTAACATAGCATAATCACAACATTCATAGCAGAATTAAAATAATGCACACACAGATGGAAATTACATGGTAATTTCAGAATACTTCTCTTTATCGATGATTCAGATTCTCAGTACAGACTCTGTATGCCTTGCACACACAGTTGCAGGGGTTCGAGCACTCAGTTGCGGACTTCTACCCTAGGCCTCTGTGCACTCAGCTGCAAAGCCTCTTCCTACACTAAGATTCTCGCTCTTATCTCTTCACAGACTCATCAAGTATTTCTACTTCACTCACTTCCTCCCTTAGACTCCTCTAAGACCTCCTTTTTATGCAATCCCATGGTCCGCAGACCAAGGGCAGATCTCCAAAACCACCACAACCTATCTAGACTAAGGGAGGAAAACCCTTTTTGAATTTAGATATCTTCGCACTCTGTGACCACAAAATGTGGAGACTTTACATTTATTTATACAAACTTCGGGCCTTCTACTCCAAAACTTGGGTTTTTAAACCCAAATTTAACCCCCAGGGGACATGTTCCCAACAGTTCCCCAACACAAACATGGTGACTCGCCCTCGAGTCACTTGGCTGGCGAGGAGATCTTATCGCGAAGACCTCCAGCTTGACTTGGACAATTGGTACCTTGGTGGCACACTGTGTTTCTTCTTGTTTCATCTCCTCGACCAAGTGCTATGTCGTTGGCTCTGTGTTATTTGACTTACTCTTCTGCTAAGTCTCCTGCAGATTAGCTAGCTTGCCTTCAATAGTGGTCGTGATTAAGTAGGCCTCGTCCAACCAAGGCTTCAAGAAAGCCTTTAGCATGGATTCCTTGCGTTGAGCTGCATCTACCTTCTCTTTCAACGCCTTGGCCTCCTACAGCTTAGTTAACCTGTGCGTGATGGTGACAGTGTGTGTTGTCCCTTTAATTTTGTCGTAGCGCTACTGTAGCTCTCGTGCTTCTATTTCTAGCTATTGTACCATAGGATCTTCTTCCAGGTAGGTGACTACCTCGAACGACTTCTCGAAGGGTGTGGTACAGTCCATCACTGCGTTTTCTACTGCTACTATTGTGTCTTTCACAGTGGTCTCGTGCTGCTCTCTGATTTCTGGTGGAGTCGAAGGCTAGGACTTCAATTGCAACTTTTCCATTTTGAGATTCAGCTCTAGCTGAACCTTTTCCAATTCATTTTGTGCGTCGCACACCCCAGCAGCGAGCTTTCAAACCCTCACATCTATCGGCTCAGCCTCAGGAATACCCAACCCCGAGACAGTCTTGCACGCCTCAGCCACAATGGTTACAATGTGTTGGTTCTTGTATGTAATGTCTTTGACAAGGTTAAGGGTGGAGTCTCTCTACACAGTTAGTTGGGCGTTGTTGACCTCTACTAACCTATAACGCATGTTGATCACGAGCCCGAAGTTCTATGATCACGTCGTCCTACAAAAGGTAAAGCACCTCATTCGGAAGCATGACTAGGTTGAGTCCAACTCTCTTAAGTGCGCTGACAATGGGTCTGTTAGCTTTAGTCTCAATTGTTAGTGCTCCATCGGGTAGCACTATTGCTCAGGGGTCCCTTCCACGTAGCATCACTACAACTTCTGAGGCGTCGGACGCCAAGCTAGTTGACACCACATTGGTCTGTATCTGTGATGCGTGGATCTACAGCTCGTGCAGACCTGTTTGTATAGCACCCAAAGCCTGCTGCTGTTGCTGGTCAAATTGCTATAGCAACTCAGCGGTGGCATCCCGCACCATATCACCTATATCATTTAAGTCCCCCTCTATCAGGGTGATCGGGTCCAGAGACGTCTTGCTAGCCTTGGACTTCTTTCGTAGCCCTACTTTCTCTAGATCTCTAGTATGCTTGGTGCGGAATGGAGGCGTCTCTAGGTTTTCTCCTCCCTGCTTCGTCTAATCATCTTCTTCCTTGGTCTTTGGGGAAAGTGACTTCTGAATCTGGTCAGAGTCATGCTCCTCTTTGCCTGCCTATCCACTTGACTGTTGCGCAGCAATGCGCTCTGCCTTGGCCTTGGAATTAGCCTCCTTTTTCCTCTTCGCGGTCAGCTGTTCCATCTTCATCTTGGCTTCTTCCTTCTTCCGCTGCGCGGTGGTCTTGCTAGATCTCATTGTTGATTCCATGGCATTGCGCCAATCTATCGACCAGCAATCAAGGACTGCTGCAATTGCATCATGGATGGCCAAGTATGGCAGTTCATGCCATTTTCGGTCAGGGTCCTTCCGCGCTCGTATTGAGACATGGTGGAAGTCAGCCTTGAATTCCACCTATTCTTGCAACTTTTCAAAATTTGTAGTTGTCAACTGCGGCTTACGGTTGATGGCCATATGTATGATCATTTCCATTAAGATCCAGAAGATCTTGCTATCCTTTATCCGCTGAGGATCGTTTTTCACCCACAGCGAAGCGAACTTTGCTGCCTCTAGTAGGTCTGGTGCGACCGAAGGAAATTAGTTATCTTTAGGTAGCTCCGATGCAACCAGCACTATGGACAATAATAGCCATTCGTAGTGGAAAATATTATTGTGATCTTGTGCCTCACGGTAGTTCACGAGGAAGTCACCATAGAGGTAGCATGCCCAATTGAATTGAACTCCCTCCGCACACTAGGCCGCCAAAGCTATCACTGGTGTCGACACTTCATCTGCGCAACACTTCCACATGACCTTCCCCACCAAGATTTGCATCGCCAATTTGACCTCAGGGTCACATATACTTGAAATGGCGTAGCCGCACGGCTTCTTTACAAACTTGAATTTTTCCTTCATCGCTTCGGCAACTGCATGCTCACTGACCTTTCTACCAAATGCCATGGCCAGATTTTCTCCTATGTATGGCATCTGTGTGATCCTATAGATCAGAATGTCTGTGATGGGTATTAGCTCCTCTATACATAGACACCCATCGTGCACCAAGCACATCAGCTGCTTGATCACTACCAGTGTGATAAGTGTGCGCTTGTAATGCAGCACCTGTAACAGGTTTAGCAGGCCTGCCTTATCCACACCTTTCAGCCACTTCCTCATCTCGAACGGGGTCACTCTAGTATTTTTGTGGAAGACCCGATGCATAAGTTAGTCTGTCGCTAAATGAGGGAAGTGCTATGTGTCACCTAAGTCCCAGTCCCTCAACTTCAAAAGGGGGACATGCCCCACGCGCTGTCCCTCAATGACAATTTGGTTTGACAGGAGGGGTGTGTGCAGGGCGACCTTACTCTCATCAGTATATTTAGGCACCTTCATCTTGCCCCTACGCGAAGGAATGTATTCAGGCACCTTAGATGTGGGGTCTGACCCCTCAATTCCAATAGCCTTCGTTTCCACTGCAATATCCTCATCATCCATGGGGATTTCTTCAACCTCTTCTTCCGACTCTAGGTCAGTTATTTTGGCTTTTTCTTACGCAGTGGGTTTTCCCGACTGTGGGTGCTTCCTACGTGATGCACGCATTGGCAGCCGCATTTTCTACTTGTCCTTCTTCGGTTTTGGCCCCTCCTGGATCGGCGTAGGCCTTGGTTGGGGTGTCTTGGGGGATTTAGGTACTTTTGTTGATACTTCCGCAGGCGCAACTTCCGGGGCAGCTCCTTCTGCTGCCATAGCTACCTCTGGAACATCTCCCTTGGTTGTCATTGTTTCAACACTCATAGCTTCTATGGGCATCGACATGATGCTATGCAACAACTCCTGAGTTTCCTGTGGCAATGTCTAAAATACTGAACTCGCTAGCAAAAATTCAAAGGTTTCACGGTTCATGTGCGCCTGAAAGCTCAACAACTCGATTCTCAAAATGCCAAGTGTTTTTCTCTGGGCAACCACTTGTAATTTATAGGCACTTTCAAATTTAAATCTGACCATTCCCCCCAAAATTGGTTCATTAATGCTAGATCAGCGGCGGATTTTCAAAGATCTTGTCCATAAATTCTGATTTAAATTTCACCACCCCGCTCTCTTTAGCCATTTTTTCATCATCAAATCATGAATAGTGATTTTAACAGTCACTTTCCGGCCATCCTGCGTAGTTTTTCCTTTGGTAGCACAGCTACCTGTGCACTTCTGTGGGCTCTGTGACATATCTTTGTTCCACACAGTTCCCCCATCACGCAGCTCTCCGACCTGGCAATGTAGTTTATAGTCCCGCGCTTCCTTTCAACTGCTTGAAGTGCTAAGACTATGCTTCCCTCATATAGTCACCTAGCTAGATCACCGGTGTATGGCTTCAATCAACTACCATTCACCTTCTTTGGGAAGGGTTCTCCATTCAATTTAACCAGCTAAACTGCTCCACCATCGGTAATCTCCTTGATGACATATGGCCCTATCGAGTGCATCCTAAATTTCCATGGAAATTTATCAAATTTACTGTTATATAACAATACTAGATCATTTACCTTGAAGGTGTGCAATTTGATGTGTCGATCGTGCCATGCCTTTTCGGGCTCCTTTTGAACTTGTTGATGAAATCCAGCTAGAAATCAGTCCTACTCAAGCTCTACTAGCTACGCAAACCTCTCTTCCAGGGCTTTGCAATCCTCCATTCCTATGAGTGTCGCTATGCACAGACTAGGTACAATGTATTCAATTAGCATCACAACTTCTACGCCATACACGAGTCGGAAAGGAGTTTTCCTAGTCAGCTTCTTACAAGTTTTTATGTAGGCCCATAGCACCACGAGTACACACACATCATTTCGTCAGCACACTCTCCATTATCTTATTGAATGCTTCCACTGTCCCATTAACCTGCGGATGAGAAGGCATACTTTTTTTATGATAAATCTGAAATTCTTCTATCAACGCATTGATTGTTTCATTAAGAAAGTGTGTACCACGATTACTCATCAATATCTTAAGACAGCCGAATCTTGTCAACACATATTAAAAAATAAACTTTGTTGTTGTCATGCCTGTACAGTCCTTCATAGGATGTGCCTCCGCCCATCTAGTCAACTACTCAGTTGCGGTGATGATGTACTGCGCACCCATCTTCTTTCCTTGAGGCTGAGTTGGACCCACAAAGTCAATCGCCCATTTCTCGAATTGTTGTAATGTTACCTGCGGCATCAGAGGTAGTTCATCCCTCCTCATTGGCCTTCCAATCCTTTGGCATGCGTCACACGCCCGACAATATGCTTTCAAATCATTATGCAGGGTTGGCCACCACAACCAAGCACTTAGAATATTCTGCGATGTTGCTTTTCCTACATAGTTTCCTACAAATCCTCCATGAGCCTCAGCGAGGATGTTGCTTTGTTCAAAGTTGGGCACACAATGTCACAATATTTCGTCAAACCCCATTTTCTATAAGTGCCCTATAATGATAGAAAATTTTGTCACGGGCACTACCAATTCCTTCTTCTATTGACTTGTATAACCTTCCGGAGTCGATCCTGTCGTCAGGAAGTGGATAATATCTTCAAAGTGACTATCCGCGATGCACACTGCAAAGAGTTGCACGTTAGGTATCCCTTCCTCTAAATTAGTAGGTTCATGTCTAGTTTCAATGCGTGACAGATGATCAGGTCCCACATTCAGTCATCCTAGATTCACAATACCTTCGAAGTCGTACTCTTGGAACAACAGTAGCCACCTACATATTTCCCCCCCAACACAGGCTTGTTGACCAGGTACTTCAATGCAGAAAGATCCGTATACATCTTAAAGTTTCCACACAACAAACAGTGCCTAAACTTTTGAAGCACATACACCATAACTTATCCTTCGTGCTCTGACGTGGAATAATTTTTCTCTGCTTCAGACAGCTTCCTACTTGCGAACGCTATAGGGTGATCCAGTTATCCCTCACTAGCTTGTGTCAACATGGCCCCCAGTGCAATACATGATGCATCCACATGCACATGAAATTCCTTCTTCTAGTCCGGGAAGACTAGGATTGGCACAGTGACCATTTTCTCTTCAGCACATCCAAGCTCTTTTGGCATTCATCATTCCAACAGAACGTGGCATCCTTTTTCAACAATTTCTCCATAGGCGCGGTGACCTAGGAATAGTTCTTGATGAACTTCCTTAGTATCATGTATGCCCTAGAGTTACGCACATCTATTTCACATTCCTCAGCGCCTCCAAGTTGATTATCACCACGATCTTCACGGGGTCTACCATTAATCCTTGTCTGCATACCACATGACCCAGCAGGATCCAAAAAGGGACACAAAACAGACACTTCTTCATATTGAGCGTGATCTAGTATCTCCTACATGTATCTAGCATCAAGCGCAGACTCGCCACATGGTGCTTGAACAATCCAAAAACTGTCCAATCGTCAAAGTATACCTCCATAATTTATGAATGAAATCTTTGAATGTCATAATGGCTACGCGCGAAAAGATTGTTGGCGCATTCTTTAGCCCAAAAGGCATTATATTGTATTGAAAACATCCCCATTCAGTCTTGAAGGTCATCTTGCTTCTATCCTCAGGCGTGATTTTGATCTAATGGTACCCAGAGAACCCATTTCTGAAAGAGTATGCTTCTTGGCCGCCTTCATTACCCAGGACCTCGTCAATGAACGGGGTAGAGAAAGGATCATGCACACAAGCGTCATTCAATTTCCAGAGGTCCACACATATCCTTATTTCTTCAAGTTTTTGTTTCTTTTCCTGAACCACTATTGGACTTACCCAATCAGATTCTTTCACATGCTCAATAATATGTGTCGCAAGCATCTTATCTAACTTAGCACAGACTCTTTCCTTATACTTCAGATTAAGGTGGTAAGGTCTTTGTTTCACAAGTTTCACGTCTAATTTCAGGGTGATCTTTATGACACCCAGGTCTCCTATTATTCCCTTCAGGTCAAAAAACTTCGTGGGGAACAAATCTTGATATTCACGAAGGAGCTTAGTGACCTTATCTATTGTTGCACCATCCCAATGGTCCCCAATCTCCGCAAATTTTGGCTCCGCCTCTATTCCAATGTTGACCTGTCTAGTTTTCAACAGTGTGGTTATGTCTCGATCCTCTATCTGCAATCCTTCAACCTGGTGGTGACCCTCAGTTTCCAAAATATTAATCTTTTTGGGATCCTCGTCTTCTTCTTCAGCGGTCACGTTATAACACTCTAGCATGTGGCTTAGCTGGGTAGTCCAATCAAGTTGAATCAAGTCCAAAGGATCATGCAGTATCCTAAAGATTGTTGCTTTGACCTCTTGTAGCATCGCGTCAATATAGTCAAACCCATCCTCAAATCTGAACGGAATTATAAACCCCTCGCACAACATGTCCCATTCTTCAGTGCCATGGCAGAGATTTGTTTCCAAGTACCAATTCATTGGTATGACATCCAAGGTATGACAAAACATATGCACCCATTCAGGCTGAGGCTCCACTCCATAAGCCTTAGTCCATTTGGCCAGGTGGTCATGTGGATCATCCCTTCCATCATACTTGTCTGTCATCCATACTTTCAATTGTCCAAAACGTATTCTCATCATCCTCCTATATTCGTGCCAATTGCTGAAATTATCCTTGTCCATACCCCACCATCTTGTGGGCGTAGTGTGTAATGCCCAATCCAAGGCCTGGAAGCGATGCTTCTCCAACACCTCTCTTTCAAATGCATCCAAAATGTGATCAATGTCAGTTAGCCTGTCATAGTGAGGCATATTCCTTACCTCTGATGATACATTGTGCAATGACTTGGTCATCATATTACAATGTAGTCTAGATACTTCATGAGATTGGTTCTTTTAGTGCTCTAGTTCTTCGTCTGAATCTGATGTGCAGGAGCTCTCGTGGTCTTATGCAATACTCCTACTGTAAAATTTACCTAATCCTAGTCTCGCATCGTTATCTTGTAAATCTGGTCCAAATCATCATTACTTTCATAATTGCGGATTGGTTCTGTATAGCACGGTCCTTCTGCAGGATCTAGTGGCACCACTACGTGAAGCAATTTCTTTTCAAATATCATCTTTCACTTCTTCAAGTTGATTACCCCATTCATGTGAGTGGTCCAATTGATTCCAAGGAGTGCATGGTAGGGATTGCTATCATCCACAATCTCTATTACTTCAAAATCTGCCAGTGCACTCGTGCCTTCGATGTCACCTGTTACTCCCTGCAGCCTCCCCATTGGGATAATTTTATGTTGATTCGCCATCCTTAACTGGATCGAAGACCACTAGAGCACATGTCTCCCCATTCTTTCCCATGTTTTCTTTGGCAAAACATTCGCGTCAGACCCCAGATCCAAGATAACTTGCTCCATTTCGTATTCCCCTATTTGTGTGGTGAGTCTCATCTCACGTCCAGTCCTTTCCTTATGCTTACCAAGATTTCTGACTACGCGTGGTTTTCCAGTAACGTCGTCCTTGCGAGCACACTGATTGATTAGTTCCTACAGTCCCTTAACAGTCTTACTATCGCAGAGCAGTTTCATTCAGGTCTCTAAGAACATGGTAATCATGGATGGGTCCATTTCTTCAATTGGTTTCTCATGACTTCCTAAGGTAGAGACCTCAGTGAAGCTTTTCTTTGCTTCCATAAATGTTTCTTTTGCGCGTTCCAGATCAAACCCAGTCTCTTTTTTTGGTGCTTTGCGGGCCCATTCACCTTCTACAGGTTTCTTCCCTTTATCCTCCCAAGTCGTCGTTCTACTCTGCAGCATAATTTTTACCTTAGGGTCTTCCTCACAAGGCTCAGTCCTCATCATTTGGAGGTTCTGCATCGGTTGAGAATGCTATGCCCCATTTTCACAAATCTTATCCAACAATATAGGGTAGTCCTCAGTCACATGGTCAAACTAAGTACAGTAGCGGCATGACAGTCACGTAAGGTTCGGACAGTCTCTCACATAGTGTCCTGGTCCTCCACAATTGTAACAAATAAGCTGCCCTCGGCCTCTACCTGGCCCCCCTCCACCTCAGCCTCGGCCGCGCCCCTGATACTCACCTCGCACACCCCCATCACCTTGGTGAAGAGGTCGTTTTGTGGTGTCTATGCGAATTTCTGCAACAAATGGCAATTGTTAGTCGCATGTTTCCCAGCTACTTGGCATACGGCACACCTAGCGCGGGCCCTGCACTTAGCCTTGCCATAGCCTCTGACCTTAGAGCCATTCATCCCCCTGCTGCAGCATAGTTCGCAAAGGCTGGACAATGATCCTTGTCATGCCCCTGACCTTTGCATTTTAGGCACAAAACTTCTTCGCATGCCTTCGACCGAGTTGTTTTGTCTTTCTTTAGACTTTTCATTTCGAGGCAAAGGTTCTATAACTGCGCGTGAATCTATTGAACCCCCAGATTAGCATCCTGCATTGGTGTCTCATGCAATCTCATCACGATTTCCAAAGCTTTTTCCTGGTTCCCAATCTTCTGTTGTGATAGTGCAACCATTAGGTGGGGCAGGAGCAAGGCCACGAACCATTCGCGGTGCTACCCATCAGTTAGGTTCATGTTGGCTTCACAGATTGTACACTTCAATCTTTGATCCAAGTCCCATGGTGTCTCCCCAAGCTTCATCATGATCTCCTTGAACCCTACAATTGATTGTGCTTGAGACTTAGATCTACTAAATTCTCTATTCAACACATTCTGGATACCTACCAACGTGGACATTGGGTTATCATTATTATACTTAATGCACCACATTACTTCATGGTCCTACAAAGCACTAACCGACATGGATTTCTTCATTTGGTCATTTGTGATACCCTGAGCTTCCATACAGCCTTCACGATGAACCAAAATTGGTCTGGATCTTCATTTCTTACACCTTTGAATATAGGTAGCTTTACGAAGTTTGCCATATTAAACAGTGGTGGAGGTGGTAGTGGTGTGGGCGTTGGGGTGAATGGTGGAGGTGAGGATGGAGGAGGTATGGATGGATGGGACGAGGATGGAGGCAGTGTAGGTATTCACGGGAACCCTTGTCTTATTAGTTGAATAATGCTCAGTGGATAACACTGCACTGCTCCTTCAACATCGCTCAAAGGAGGCTCAATCAGTAGGCTATACTCAGGACCTTTCCTTCCTCCATCCCTGAAATACCTTCCACTTCCCGTAGCTCCAAACATCAAGGTAACTGCATGACCTTCTTTTCACACAAGGGCATCTTAATCGAAGTATTTAGCGACTTCAAATACTTACCTCGTGGTCCTTTGAAGAAGGGCACTCTGCTTTGTTGTAACTGATAGAAGTATCGACCGTGAACTCTGTCACAAATCCTCCTATGATGTGGTCGAGCCAATGGTCGACATCGCACGTGATCTTATTTTCAGAGGCTTCCAATCTCCGCACTAGCTCTGGTGTCCAAACAATTAGATTGTCAAGCCTCCACCACCCTTGGTTGTCTACCAACTTCGTGATCCACTCGTATAACTCAATCGAGAAGGAACAGAAGAAGATTTTGTGTATTTTTGTGTATAGATATCTGTCCAACCACTGTTTTTTCATCAATCATCGATTCTTGTTCTCTTTCGCTGCGAATTCATGGATATTTTTATCAAACAAGTTTTTGATCTCTTTCTTAGTTGTATTTCAATGATGCGACATCTCACATCTCATTATGCAGATCCTAGTCTTAGCAGCGGAACCATTTGTTGGCTTGATGGGCCCTGACCCAGGTTCAGTGTTAAGTAGCTAAGCAAATCCATACACTACTGGCCCTTTCGGCATCAATCCGCAGAGCGCGGACTGAAGTCTCACCTAAAGCAGTATAGGGGGATGCAGGAATCAAGTTTTTGCACCCTTAGATGGTTGTGATGTTAGTTTGTATACCTTCACTATGCCTTCATGTAGATCGATAAGCCCTTTAGGGCTTATCAATGTACTTCTGTTATTTTTCCTTGGAGCCTTCGTGAAAGTATTGATCGCCCTTTGCAGACCCTAAATAGATAGATCAGGTGCTTACGCGCCTCTGTAATTATCCTTACTTCTGTGTCTACCCGGATTAGCTTTAGTATTGGTTAAATTTAACATGCATTATTGTTGTCTTCACGTAAACATATATTCTTATTTGCATTCATATGACAAAGTGAAATACATAGATTCGTGCATCAATATAGCATTAATTCATAACCCCAATATCCAACATAGCATAATCGCAACATTCATAGCAGAAGTAAAATAACGCACACACAGATGGAAATTACATAGTAATTTTAGAATACTTCTCTTTATTGATGATTCAGATTCTCAGTATAGACTTTATCTGCCTTGCGCACACAACTACAGGGGCTCGCGCACTCAGCTGCAGACTTCTACCCTAGGCCTTTGCACACTCAGCTACAGAGCCTCTTCCTACGCTAAGACTCTCGCTCTTATCTCTTTACAGACTCATCAAGTATTTCTACTTCACTCATGTCCTCCCTTAAACTCCTCTAAGACCTCCTTTTTATACAATCTCATGGTCTGTGAACCAAGGGCGGATCTCCAAAACTACCACAACCTATCTAGACTATGGGTGGAAAACCCTTTTTGACTTTAGATATCTTCGTGCTTCACGACCACAAAATGCAGAGACTTTACATTTATTTATACAGACTTCGGGCCTTCTGCCCCAAAACTTGGGTTTTTAACCCCAAAATTGACCCCTAGGGGACCCGATCCCAACAACTCTTCATCTACTCTATGACTATTACATCCAACTATCAACACTTGAACTTCCACTTGATAAGACGTTACATACAATTTGCACATGTACCCATGTGAGACAAAATAGGCTTGAGCAAGCCATGCAAGACATCACTACGACTCGAACAACTGTGGGAAGACCAGCTCTTCGATATCCTCATGATGGTCGATAGTGGTGAATTGATTCCATGCTTGGCAGTCCAAGATGGTGTCCGTGTACTCTGTGGTGACATCTTTCTGGAAATGAACTCCTACCTCCATTGCATTCAGGTACACTTCTCGAGATCCTCTGTCCAACTCATCTAATAACATGTGCATCATTGTCTTGAGTGCGACCGGACCAGCGACATACTGATGCATGGTGTCTGCATTGATCACCAAGTCTGTGCTAGAAGCTATGCGTGTCAACTCGTCAAAGTAAGAGTCAAACTCTAGTCGGACTTGTGCCTTTGTCTTTTCCTCAATGAGTGTCCCAATAGATGGGATCGCATGTGCACGCACAACAACATCCATACTCCTGAATACCCGTGCATGGGAAGCCTACAGACTAGTGATGAGTTGTGGGAGATCTTCTTTATTCTAGATCTGACTCTAGATGCATGCCTTCATCTTGACCGCTCTAGGCCTCATCATCTTTGGCAAGTGTAACAGGGCTCCCTTGTATCTCATTGTCCATGTTTGCATGTAGTCAACAACAGTGTGCACATTTGACAAGATACGTGATCTCCTAGCACATCGATGTTGCCAACCATTGAGATGGAAAACTACCTTATGCACAGTACCAAACTTGGAATACAACGCCTGCATGACTGTCTCAAGGGAGAATACTTCATCCAGTATTGCCTTCTTCAACTTTGCTCGAGCGGATGTTGTAACTAGTTCTCCTCCCTTCTTGGTCATCTGTAACTCCTTAGCCATTCGCTTGTTCTCATCTATCAAGAAGTCAACACTCGAGCTAGTGGCTTCGGAATATGTTCTTGTAGCATCGGCTAATTTTGTTGGATGCTTGTGCAAGTTAGACAATATCACTCATTCCTCAATCTACGCAAAGGATGTGTTTTCATCTGAGTAGACACTCTGCGATATTGCATAAATCTATGTTGTGACTCATCAAATGATATGTTGTGCATATCTCCTTCTAGATTGTCTCCAAGGATCTTAGTGTCTCATTTGTCACTTGGGACTTTCTCTACTTCTGGATCCTGTGAAGTTGGTGGGTCGACCTCTTGATGATAAGGCATGAGGTCGATGTCTTGCTCTAACTCTCGTTGCTCCATATCTGTATCCATCTAATCAAGCACTTCTTCAATCTGTTGAGAAAATTCTTTCTCCTACAACTGCTCACCTTGCCTGCTTGGTGCTAGATGTTCGAATGAATTGACTACCTGTACGGGTGCAGTTTCATCTGTCTGCACATGTTGCGCCCCCTGATGTACCTATTCTTGATGTGCTTTCTTCTCCTATCTGTGCAACTCCTATTCCTTCTAGAGTTTCTCCTTCAACTCATGCAACTCCTTCTTTGTTTCCTCCATTCTCTATTTTTATCTCTGCGTTTACGCGTTCCTCATGTCGCATTGTTGCCTCTTTTCCTCTATTGCTAAAGCTGCTTTTTGCACAAGTGGGTCTACTCAAAACTTGTAGCTTTTCTTTGCCTCCGTACTGTAGATAGTATTCCTCTTGCCTTTGTCATGCATCGATATGTTTACCTCTATTTTTGCTATTATTGGTGCTCTCCTCGATGCTGCTTAGCTAACCATTCCACAGCAATGTCAACCAGTTCATTGGGTCTGGAGAAGTTGTAAAAATATCTCCATGGGTCCTCCTCCACCCAATGACACAGCTCGTGGATCCACTAAAACTATACTCTCACATAGTGATCTTTTACAAAACAATGAAATTCATATGGATTGAAGCTTCAGGTATCGAAAGGATATTTCTCAATCTCCTCTACTTCGACATCCGCCTGCTTGAAATTTTGTATCTCAATTAACCCGATCCGCAACGAAAGAGCGGGCCAAGGTGCCTTTTTCTTCCGGTGCAGCCTAGCTGACAATCCTTCCTAGATGTGGTATGATACTTCTTGCATGACGAGTTTGTCCATGGAAAACTTTAGCAAAACATGCAGAGGCTTCTCTGCGCTATACATCGATATGAAGGTGTCAGACAGTGAGGCATACCAACCTGATATGTCGATCAGTGCCTCCATTGTTGCCTTCAACATGCAAGGTGGATCCTGCTCAAATTTCATCTTGTACACTGGGGTGAAAAAATGATCTGACAGTTGTGTGATGACTCCTCTGAAGCTGCATTCAGACAACATTTTAGAATAAGTATTCATAGAGGTCTCTGCCAATGTCCATGCCCACTTCAAACCCTGGAACTCTGGACGGGCACAGATTGCATCGAAGATGTAAGCAGACATGTACGTTTCTGCTTGATGACCTTTGGGCAGCTGCCAAGCTCTTGCTACATGTGCCTTCAGCCTTTGAGCCAACATGTCGAACCAGATTCATGCTTTGCCTTCACAGGCCAGTTGGTCCAACGTGATCACCCAACTCTGCGGGAAGGTCTTCATGCTCTCTTAGCCATACAAGCGACATGCAAAGATGAGACAAGTATTGCTACACTTTCTGCAGTATCTTCGTCTTGTAAACCTGGTTGGATGTCATCTTGAATTTGGTTGACTCCTTCACCCATTTCTTCAAGATATCCCTGGAGTTGGCATTATTGCTGGGTATGCTGAAGGGTGCCTCCATGGTGATCATTGGCTTCGAAATATGATACATTTACTAATAATCATGTGCCCTAAAGGTAGAAATCTTTTTTCCACTAATACTTCTCAATGTCATTGTCTCGGGATCAGTGTGCGAGACGATCAAATGTATCATGTCCACGCATGGGAACGCGGAATACCTACATGCAATACGGTACAAATCGGACTTTCGGATGTTCACATAGACTTGGCAATCTTCGTGGTCTTCCCCAAATGTGCCTACGAATGCATCATTGATCTCTTATCATTTCAGCTTTATTTCCTTGTCTATGATAAGCTTGGTGTCTTCATATATCGGTAAACTCATAGACACTCACTCAAATGTTGCTCTAGTTGCTCTTTTGTCAGTGTCCTTTGATCCTGCTCTCTTGGAGGATATTGATCCTAAACTGTTGAGAGGTGGACAAACACCTGGTAGATCTAGATACATGGCGACATGCATGGCAAGAAATTTGTCAGCTAAAACCAAAGCAAACTTGAGGAATGACATGCAACATACCTCGGGATTAATTGGCAAGGATTGCACAATTTTTCCTGAGAATTCGGGAGACTTGCTGCTGGAACTGCGCAAAAGGTAGTCTAGACAACTCGGAGGTTGGTTGACTACTGTAATTGTGCAATGTGCAATACAGACTGGCTTGTTGGGTGTTGGGATTGTGTAATGCGCAATTCCAGCTGGCAGGTGATGTAGGCCCAGGGACTAGATTGCACAATTTTTTGGTCCAGCAGTCACTACCTCTTAGAATTGCGCAAGGGAAGACTGGAGGACATTCACTGGATAGAAATGTCAATTTTCTGAGAGGAAGGTAGAGCCTTCCCTCTCAGAATTGCGCAATGATGTCTTGGTGAGGCAGAGTCCAAGCCAAGGTTTCCCAAACCCGCCGATGGGCGACTAAAAGCAAATGTAGACGTGAATGCATGGAGATATTGAGTGTAAGTAGGAGTGAATGATCGTGCATGCAAATAGTGAATGTAAGATCCAGAAAATGGAACAACACACATGTGTGTGAAGCGAGTCACCGAATCTGTGACCATTCGTGCAAAACAATGTCATGCATGCGACAGCAATGACATGCTAACATAAATTGAAACAGTGCTAGTACAAGCTAATATGCATGTAAACGACAACAAGTGCTCACAGAAATCAAGCAGACAACACTCACATAAGCTAAAACAAAAAAAGTGATAGAAATGTTGCAAAAGACAAGTTAAGCAGACTTACCCAAAAAAATTTGAGTTGGATGTGTCAAAGACTCCTGGATGTGTTGTGGGATGTCATAGCTCCAAGATCAATGTGAAGAAGTGAGCTCTGAAGCATCGAATAAATAAGTTTGAGGCTCATTACATGCATGCCACAAATCTAGGAAAAAACGACACTTGGAAGAAATATTCTAAAACGATATTTGCATGTAACCTCCAACTGCTAAAAATAGCTCCCTAAAATCTAAGGATGCTTTTTTCATGTTGCTTTTTGTTATTTCGGGAAAAAGCAACCCATGCATGCAAGTCAATATTTCTCCATCCCAGGTGGAACCAGTCAACCTGAGGGCACATACAATAACCGACATTATTGAGGGTAAATTTTGCGCAGTTTCTGGGAGGAAGTTGGGTTGGTTTCCCAAAGGGATTGTGCAATTTCTGGGAGGAGCAGGTGACTACTACCCAGAATTGAACAATTTCTGGGTTAAGTAGTCCTACTGGGCCAGATTGCGTAGTTTTCTCTGGGAATCTTAACTGATAGGATTGTGCAATTTCTGAGCCCAGCAAACTTCCAGTCAGATTTGCGCAATTTCTGGAGGGAAGACTGGTTCCCATCCAGAATTGTGCAATTTCTTAAGGGATCTGCTCAGCCAATAGCTGGACTAAGTCCGAGGAAGCAGCCTATGAGGGGAATGTAACAAGCTATCATGCACAGGCTCTCCTACGATTAGAAAACCAATGAAGCTCATGTACTTGACAGTGCAAGACATGCTGTTGAGAATGGTTGGTAGGGAGGCTCCAAAACAAAGCTAAGGAAAAATTTTGGAGGGTGGTTATAGCCGCTACAACAAGAGGCCAAATGGAAAGAAAGGGAAAATCCAACTAGCCAGGCCCTAACTAACCAGAAGCATGGAGTGAAAAATAGAAAAGTGTACAAATCAGGACAAAGGGAAAAAGGAAGTACAAGAAGTAGAAGAGAACAGTGAGAGGAGAGCAAGGGAGAAGGAATTGAGAGGTGAACAAAGGGGAAGGAAAGACAAGGAGAAGACAATCAAAGGTAAGAAGGTTGCTTGGTAGCCAAATAAAAAGGTGTTGCTACAAGGAATCACACCTAAACATCGTGGGGTCTGTTACACTGAAATTTGTCACCATGACTATCTACAGTTAATATGGCTCCATCAATAGTCATATTATCCTCCTTGTCAAGCCTCATACCTCTGCTCTTCATGTCAAACTTCAAAAAGAGAGAAAGTCACTTAGAAACATGTTTATCTCTGGGTACGCAGGTTCTCTCT
>APFE030763065.1:39057-60581 GCA_000404065.3 Pinus taeda | reverse complement strand
TCATATATTGTTCTAGACATTATAATAAAGTATATTTATAAGTGAGATATTACTTACAATAAAAAATAAGCATATTTATTAGAAGTGAGTGGATATATGTATTTTTATTTGTTGATTAAATAAATATTTAATTATTTTTTGTTAGTTTGTCTATGTAAATATGTTGTATTGTGGTAAAATATTTTTTTTTGTTAGTTTGATTTATTTGTACTTGAAAATTGACTCTCATGGTTTATGTAATATATCATAACATGTTTATCCCCAAATGAACTGCACTTCATGGGGCATACATTGTGCTAAATTTTATCTTTACTTTTTTATTCCACCTATTTTCTCATTCTACACCCTAATGTGAAGGATTTGTGTAAGTATATCCATGCTCGACTTGAACTTGACAAAGTCCCTCTTAAAATAAAAATAAAAATAAAATATCATCTAAATAGAAATGAAATATTGGTTATAATAAAAGTAGAAACAATCATACTTGGTGAAAGTAGAACCAACTAACGAATATTGTGAAGAATTAACCATAGTCTGTGAAATAGGTTCAATAGGGGAATTTTGAGGTCTAAAATGGTCTTCCTAATGAACTTATGAAATAATAGTGGAAATAATAGAATAAGATTAAATTACCTCATCAAAGTTTAGAGGGAAAAAAGAAAAAACCATTATTTCAACTCATATTTTCAAGTTATCTCCCTATGGGTTTACTAAAATTTTGACCGAAAACACTCATTAAATGCATAATCTGATTCCTCATCCAAGGCGTACCCATGTTGCATACTTTCAATAGACGCTGATACACGGAAAATGAGAAATACATGAAAAGCATGATTGCAATTACGTTTTTCATGTATTTCTCATTTTCCATGTAGCGAGGTCCATCGAAAGTATGGAACATGGGTACTTCTTGGATAAGGAATTGAATTTTGCATCCAACAAGTACTCCCACATGTAGCGAGGTCCATCGAAAGTATGGAACATGGGTACTTCTTGGATGAGGAATTAAATATTGCATCCAACCAGTACTCCCACTGGAAATTTGAGTAAAACATTTGGGAGATAAGATGAAAATACGAGTGGAAAAAGTAGTTTTATTATTTTATTAATTTTTAATATTTTCACTTTTTTACTCAAAATATGTTGAATCATGCCCCATGGTTGACATGGTCATCTTGAATCCTATAGGTTCTTATATTGTTTATTTTGGTTGTATTTTTTTCTTAGGAGGCCCATTTTAGACCTCAAAATTCCCCTAATTGGTGCCTAGGAATAGTTTTAGATGCGGGAATTGGTGTTTTCTATAGGTTGGTTGCTAGGATACAACATCGGGGGTTCATGTCTCTTTTAGGCTGGTGCCTAAAAATTAGCAAAGGGCATTGATGACCTGTGTCACTTCATCTCTACAAAACAACAAAGGGGATTAATTTCTCTTCTTGGTTGTTTCCTACAAAGTAGTATATGCGTTCAATGTCTCATAAAAGTTGGTTCCTAAAAAGAAGTAGAGATAATTGGTGTCTCCTATAGGTTGGTGCCTACAAGATTATTCATATAAAGAATTTTTGTGGTTTTCTCCCATTAGTGTTTCCATATATATTTTGTGTTACTTTTTTCATTTATGTGATTGGTGTTTTATGATGTTTGAATGCCTAAATAAGTAAAAAAAAAAGGGTATATTGATTCATTTTTCCTCTCTTAGTAAAATTGCGAATTCATCAATTTGTATTAGAGTGAGTTCCTTCATAAAATTCTAACCATTGGAAGGTAAATGTTAGAGGGAAAAATGGCTAGTAAGGATAATTATTTATCAAATAGGTAGATGATTATAAAGTTCCAACAATTTCTTCAATAGATAGAAATGAGAGAAAAAAATTTAAATAATGCTAGAGTAATGAATTCCATTCTAAGTGGTTTTTTAGATTCAAAGATGATCGAGGTAATGTAGTGTGACTCAATCAAAGAAATTTTGAACAAGGTTCAAGGAATATATGAAGGAGACAAAAAGGTAAAGATGGCTAATCTACAAACAAACAAAATGCAATTTGAAAGTTTAAACATGAATGAAGAATAAGACATTGATTTTTTTTTTCTTTTTGTAGATGAGGTTGTGAATACTATTAGAGGACTTGGTGGAATGATTAACGAAGTAGTAATTGTTTATAAAGTGTTGATATCTCTTCCATTAAGATTTAATGCAAAGGTGTCTACCATTAGAGAAATGAAATATATAAAAGTATGAATATGTATTAATTACATATAGTCCTCACTACATATGAGATGAGAACAAGAAAGGTGAAGTTAGGATTAATGGAAGTAGCCTTCAAAAGCATCAATGAAAATAAAAGGAAACAAGGACGATGATCATTCTAGATTTAAATTAGATGAATACGAATTTCAATGGTAAGGAAGTTGAAAATAGGATCTAGAAAATATAAATGTAGGATAACATTCAAATGTCTTGTGGTAGAATAAGTCATTATGCTTCTAAATATCCATATGAAAAATTGGAAGATGGTGATGATGAAGAAGAATATAAATATAGAAGCAAATCTCATGAATATAGAAATAGAGGAAAATTTCATGAAAATAGGAAAGGAATATCTCTCAAGGAGAAAATAATATATTCCAAGGAAGATGGCATCTCATTGGAGATGAGTGATCAATATGGATCCAATGAAGAGAAATAATGATTCCCATTAACGGCCAAGAAGTCTCAATACATTGATTAGGAGATATTAGATTCAGAGGCAGAAATTCTCAATGATTCAAAGAGAGAAGAAAACCTCAAAGCCTATGATTATTCCAACGATGTATTATATGTAGAATATGTGTAATCTATTTCAAGAGGAACTAAAAAAGGAAAAGGTATGATAATATTCCATCATAATAGTAGTATAATAGGTCACCTTGTTGTGAGATGTACGTGCAATTTTTGAAAAATAGTAATGATAAAGGAGAGAATGATGATAAAAGAAAATCCTATGAGTATAAAAGGGAGGAATGTGGCTCAGTAAAAGGTAGTAATGGATATGAATCTAATAATCAGAAAAAAATTCCTACTAATTTTGATGGCGGCTCAATACACTAGTAAAGAAAACTTAGATTCACATGAAGCCAATGTTGATGGAGAGGTATATCTTAAGGGAGAAAATATCATTTCATTAGAAGAAATAGAAAGATTCGTTGAAAATTAGAAGGACTTCTTGTATAAACATAAGAAATAAAAGAAATATTATCTTGTTGAATAAATATTCTCTCTCCTTAAACTACATCTATAAGAGGCAAAGGAAAGAGAAAAAATGTTGCTAATCAAACTCAAATAAATGGAAGTGTGAAAATCCTTTTTTTTTTCTCTCTCATGTAAATATTTTCATGTGTTACTTTAATAATCATGATAATATAAAAGTGATTGGAAAGATAGAGAGGGCATGGATTTATAGCTCTAGGATGAAGCTGCTTGGGAATGACTTAGGGAATTAGCCAAGTTTTAAATGATTGAAAATCACCCTCAGCCACATCCTTGTTGCATTGTCAAAATAATTTACATTGGTTTATGGGTTCTTGAGGAAAAGGATTATAGGTGGAGGCACTATGTTCTTCGGATTCCATTGTGTTGTGAATGACTAGTGTAAAATTCTCTTGAGCATTTACTCCTTAGTATTTGAATATAGCTCAAGGGTGGTTAACTATAAGAAAGGATTTTAATTCATTGTAGCTATGGTTGGGAGGAGATTTCAAGTCCCTCCCTTAGTTTCCGTTCATCCAACTATTAATATATAAGTTGTTTACTAGCAACTTTTGTATGTTTATGCAATATCAATGATGATTGTTTTTATTATTTGGCAATGGGTATATCAACATTATTAATGAGGAACATGTATTCTTGAGTGTTACAATGTGATGGTTTTTAAATTGTTATTATGGTTGTGAGGCACGTGCGGATCCTTTTCATGTTGTTATGTTCTTGAATGGTGAGGATATTTATATATGCTTATGTCAATTGATGGTATAACTAGTTGACTATGAATTTGTGTAGTGTTTCCATTTTATGTAATGTGTGGATAATGGTCAAGGAATTTCATTGAATTATGTGGTGTGTTTAAAATCCATGGGTTGTATGATATGATGGAGATGGAATCTCCATGTATCAAGACCAACGAGATCTACCATTAAAATATTGCCTACAACATATTAAAGGACCATGTGAGTCTATGTTACATGTGTGATGGTTGGACTTTTCTTTTTGGACATAGTATAAAGTTGTGATCTTACATTTTAAGGTTTGGGATGGATAATTATAAGCATAGAAGTCTATAATAATTTGATTTTCGGCTCACATTGAGGAGGCTTTTATCTTAGTGGAATGATCATTGATAATACTCTAAGGAAGAAATGTGATAAACAAAGGTGTCAAGTTAATAGAGAATAGGAAGAGGAAATCCCTTATAGCCACAATAATTTATTTATGTCATGACATGATGAATAAGCTAGGAGATTTCTTATGGACAGAGGAATATTTAATAGAGACGGCAAGAGGGAAAATTTATGTATCCTATCGCCAATATTTTTTTCATGTCATGGATGGTGTGACGAGTAGATATTATGCATTGGAGATGTTGGTGCTATGGATAGAGGGCATGAAAAACATACCTCTCTATCTAAAAATGAGAAATAATTGTTTGCACAAAGGTTTGGGAACTTGGTGGGATGCAAAACCTAAGTTGAAGTGGCACCTTCCAAGATTGCCATGTGATCAAGTGATATCGCCTTGGCATTAACATGTCATTAGGGAAAGGTTGCAGTGGGTGATGTGGAGCATAGTTGATGTGTCATCAAGAGTACTTGTGGCTACAAATTATGGCGACACTTGGAATAGGATTGAAATGTGGTGATGATGTGGTGAATCATGTAGGTATGGACTGCATCATCACAAACCATGCGGCCATGGAGGAAAACTAATAGTGTCATTTTGTAGAAGGGATACAAATATAATACATCTTATGAAATAAGTAGGAGGAAATTCACAAAGACTCCCTACATTACTTTTAAAAAGCATTCACAACATGTCATGGAGGTAAAAACGTGTGTACACCAAAGTGGTAATGTCGCAAACTAACGGAAGGTGCGAGATGGGGAATGACCCCATACATAATGCAAACATTGGTGTCACATCAAGAACATTTAAAATAAAGCATAAATGTGAGGTAAAGAATTAACTAAATATGGTGCGATGATGTGGTGGGACTGCATAGGCCACAAAGGATGTGGTGGGCCCACATAGGCACTCTGTTTCCATGTGGCATACCTCACTTATGTGGCAAGGGTTAATGTATTGAACTTCAAATGAGAATAAGTATCAATTTAGAGGTCATATTGCGGAAATTTTTATATCCTTGGAAATCCCTCGATAAGTTGAATGCGATGGCATAGGGCAAGATTAATTTGGTTAAGTTTAGAGAAGGATGGAAAATTTTGTAACTCGATGTCTATGATGAGATAATGGAGTTCGGTTTAATTGAACCCAACACCTACCATTCCACTGAGATTATTCCAAGGGGGTTGGAGGGAAATTTACAAAGTTGTATCAGAGTATGGTTCAACATTAGACCTGTATGAGCTTGAATGTACATAGATTTGGACCTCTACTACAAAGTATAGTTATTTCTAGTAATTTTTCTAGTGTGCAATATGTGCTTCTTTTATCATTTTGATTATAAATTTCATGTTAACTTGGGATATGGTGTTTCAAATGCCTCACATCCATATGCTTATGGCAGATTTGGAAAGGATAACATGGAAAGGTTTTATTCATATTATGGATTTTCTAACATATATGTGTGTATAACAACACATATGAAGACATGAATGAGAAACAAAATGGTTTTGTATAATATTAACAAATGTCACCCGTGTCAAGAAGAAGACTCAGTTGGAAAGATAATAGAGGAAGACTCCCCTCACTATATGAATTCGCTTAGAAGCATAAGAGATGAGTTCAGAAGTTACAAGGTTGATGAAAAGAGGATCATAGTGGTTCAACAAAGGAAAGAAGAAGTAAATTCCTTCACATTGTATAGTATTTCATACTTGTAAAGGTAGAGGCAACATGATCTACGTGCTAACCACCTATGAAATGATAAAGGAAAACAAGGCCCATGATAACTTGGAAAGCGTGAATTCAGGTTTGGCGGTGTAGAAGGTAGTAGATCTAGGAAGAGGCATAGACATGCAAGCAAGGGTATAGTGAGAAGTGGAACTCCACTAAGTATCACATAAAGAAGGCTAGGTAGTCAAGTCTAGTTGTCTAGTGCTACCATTAAAAGATATTACCAATAGAAAAGGAAAGGAAAGGAGTTGAAGCTCAAATAATTCAAGAAGGAAAAACATCATACATTCGATGGAGAGGTGAATAAGGGAGAGGAAGAAGAGGCATGGTTAGTAGTGATTAAGAAATATTTCAGGGTACATTATTAGTCTAAGAACACGAAGGCATGAGTATTTGTCTTTAGCCTAAAGGGCAAGGTTGATATATAATAGGAAGATTTGAGGAATGTAAAGGATGTCATAGATAAGGATATTTCCTACATAATATTTGTAAGTTAATTCAGGGAGAAGTATCTATTTGAAGGATATTATGATAGCAAAGCTAACAAATTTTATGAGCACAAAATTAGGTCGCTACCAACTAACGAATATAAAGCCAATTTTTTTGGAGTTTTTGAGAGGTGTGCCTTTCATTAAGGATGAGAAAACAAATTTTCAGAGATATCTTAATGGAATACATGAGGAATTGAAGGAAAAAATAGAATTCAATGAGCCTAAAAAATTGGAGAATGTAATATGGAAATTTAAGTATTGGTATAAATAATCAAATCACAAACTGATGTTCAAAATTGACTAGAAAATAAAGGTAAAAGCTAGTTTTACATGGAACGGATCAAAATATGTAAGAGGAGATTTGAATTTTTCCACTTTTAATAAGGATGGGTATCAATAAAACAATAATAGTACTAATAAGGACTGATTCACCAAGCTTGTTGGAGTAAAAGAAAACCAATTCAGAGAAGGACCTATGCAATGTTGGACGTGTGGAGAGAACCATCGGTGAAGAGACTGCTCTCAATAATGAAGGACTCCTCAAAGAGCATATAATGTGAAAGGGCTAGAGACCATTAAAAATGGGCCTCAGAGTGTGTCACATATCTATTCTACATTGGACAATAGCCAGGCTAATCACCAAGGGTGTGTGATCAAAATGAAAGTGATGACTCATAACCAACCAGTTTCGACTCTAATAGACCTAAGTTCTAATTTTAGTTATGTTAACCCCAAGATTTCAAAGAGTCATACATTGTAGAGCCCAAATAATGATATGTCGTCGCTAATCCACTTGCCCATTAACACTAGGGAACATGTTGAACATGTGTTGAATTCATGCTCAATCATCATAGGTGGCACATCCACGACTGTAAAAATAAACATATTACCACTGCGTTCATACAACATATTACACATTATGGATTGACTAAAAGACCATAGGATCAAAGCTAATTTCTTTAGAAAATCAATTGAATGTCTCAATGAAAAAAGGGAAACAATGATGCTCCAAGGAAAAATGAAGTCGGTAATAGTTTGGCAAATCAGCATGCTACAATTGAAGAGCTATCGTAGAATGGAAATAAATCTACACATCATCCAAGTGACCAATGAGTCAGAGGTGGAAAGGAGTAAAATTGAAGAGTACTCAGTAATAAACATTTTTTTCCCTTCTCCACGAAGTAGAACCACAAGAGTGTGGACCGTCTGAAGCAATATACTTGACAACACTGCGATCGAAATACCAATCACGAACCACTTCTGCAATGGTCTGTTATAAAACAAATAAATATATGGTAGGTTATAAAACAAAAACATAAAGGGGTTTAAATGGTTTAGAGATTGTGAAAGTTTTTTTTTTTTTTTTTTAATGTACTATTTAAGATAACTCTACGTATGTAATGAAAATTTTAAAATTTTCACTAAATATTTCTAAATATACCAAAATTTTATTATTATTTACCAAAATTTTATTATTATTTATTATTTTTACAACTAAATTGTATCTTGTTTAGAATACCATGAACAAATATATCTCTACATCAACTGAACTTTGAAAGTTTGAACATAACTTATTTAGAACATTATCTGGAAAGAGACCAATAATGACGTACCTTCGAATTCAATTTTGGAGAATTCGGTGAGTGCCACAGAGCTTGTACGTTTGTTTGACACTGTGAATAGCATGAATCGATAAACAACCCTCCGTCGCATGAGTCAAACACAGGTGTTAACACATTGATCGTCTTGTCCGCGTATCCTGTGATGGGTAACAATATGTTATTGCACTGAAGATAACACTAGCATTTGCACCTTATGTTGCAAAGGAAACACCGTAAGGCATAGAGTTGTGAAGAATAGCATAGAGTGGAGAAGAATAGGGACATGTATAGAGCGGGGAAGAATAGCATAGAGTGGGGAAGGACAGGGATATGTGAATGGACATTGTTGAAAGCAAGGGTGGATGATAATGAGTTACAATTGCAATAGTTAGTTATGTGTATTCGTAAAATGGATTTATTTTAAAGTTGTTGTTGTTGTTTGTTGTTTTTTTTTTTTTTTTTAATCCCGGAGATGTAATTTTTCCATATGCCACCTATTTATGGTGTTATTAGAAAATACTATTATATTGTAATGGAAGAGGTGAGAAAAAGGATACTACATTGTGAACAACATCATGGTCATCATTCCATATTTGAAAATGCATGAAAAATTGTTCGAGCCGTCATGATAATAATAAAAATTCCAGCATGATTTTGAAAAAATTTAGCTAAATTTTTTGAAAAAGTGGACTATAGTTGTTAAGTTTTAGAATTTTGAGTGCCTTAATTTTGCACAGAAAATCATAGAAATTACAACATGATTTTGAAAAAATCTAGCTAATTTGTTTGAAAATGTCAATTACAGGGGTCAAGCTTTAGTATTTTGGGCACCCAGGAATTCATGATGGATTCTAAATCCATTTCCGCCATCCCAAAACATTTTAAACACTCCCACAGTCAAATTTCGGAATTTGCCGTCCAGACAAAATTGTGACCTCTTTCGATATAAACCATGAGGATATTAAATGTCCTTAAAAACTACAACACAGAACTTCTAAATCGCCGAAGTCTCCAATTTCATTTGGAAATTCTTTTATGTTTGTACTCCTAAGCTCTAATTTTTTTAGGTACTTTTGATATGCTATTTGCGGAGGTAATATTTCAATGTTCTTACAATAGGAAACATCTAAACATTCAAGTGTGATGATGTTTCCTAGTGTTTCTCTAGAGACGGTTAAATTATAGCACCAACTCAAATCAAGACATTTAAGACGAATTAAATTACCAAAAGAACGTGGAAGCATCTGTAACTGTAGGGAGTGAGATAGACCTATGTATTTCAGGTTTATTAAATTACTGGAAGAATTTGGAAGCACCTACAAATTAGAAGAGTGAGACAGATCGATGTAATCCAAGGTTATTAAGTACCCAAAGGAATCTGGCAGTGACTTTAGATTTGGGCAACTTGTTAACTCCAATCGTTTCAACAACACCAGATGACAAAATTCATCCAGCAAAGTTTTAAGATTAACCTTATGGAGGAAAATCAGTTGGAGGTGCTTAAGGTGCCCTATTGATTTTGGTAAATTTGATTTGGCTCATCAATTCTCAATATTCTCCTCTGCCAAAGCTCTCAGCTCTCTCTTTCAATCTCAATTATCATAGATTCAAAAACTCAGTTAGCACAGATTCACAGACACATGACATAAACATCCACACATATACACAACACACATTCCAAAAAAGCAAATATAGCAGTACATGGGTAGGTAGTACATGGGAATATGAATGATAGAGAGTATATTTAAAAACCTTATTTAGAAAACATAAATGTAAATGGCTTTCTTTTTTAAGATACTAATATTTTGGAATCTATTTGCCTCCAACTGTGTGTTTACATTTCTTCCATAATAATCGCTAAATGTGAAGCTTATTATATATGCTTTGTCCTTATCCAAAAAGGATGAGTCAATCTGAGACCATCCATTCAAACACATAACAACAAGGCAAATATGCGTCCTATCGTGAGCTATATGGGTAACATTCATCAGAGGATCTACCAAGGCTATATGCTAGGCAGACCTTGCACTTTCTGCATAATGTTTTAATTTGGATTTTCGAAAGGCAACTACACAACCTCCCTCAACAATCTAACATATTAGAATACAAACTCTTCCTGGCATATAACCTTCGGCTAAGACTTCAATTATGCATTCATTTCAAATTTATTTCTTTGCTTTTCACATTTCAAGCACCTTCACTTGTTGCTGCAACTTCTCCAGTAATCCCGCCTTGGCCCACTGCTTAGGACAACCCTTAGCATCAGTGTACTCCAACGACATACAATGTTGGATACCTGGTAGCCCTTCTAACTTGGAGCACCCATGAACATTTAATACCCGAAGCTTTTTCAGTTCGGCCAATCCCCGTATGTTCTTTAGCTTCGCACAATCATATGTCTGCAACTCTTCGCTCTCAGAAGGCCGCTTTGTCCAGCTGTAGGGGGTTCCATTGTCTATAAAGGTATGTGATTAGAACTTATAGCCGACAAAGAAGCTTCATATTAAAGCTAAAAGTACTAAATTAGTAATCACCTGCAAGAAAACTCTTTTCATCTCCTGCGTCCAGTCTCCAACTGTTCTAATATGCACGCTAATGTGTTCATCATCTGGAGTAGAGGTGATCGAGAATGGATGCCTACATGTAGAAAGTTCAAAAAAATAATAATAAAATAAATAAATAAATAAATAAAATTGTAAAAACCATGGAAGAAACACTAAAAGATCTCCCAATATTTGAGAGACGCCATATCATCAACAGCCATACAGGAAAGTTTGTAGTTGTTCTAAGTCCCCAGTAATTGAGAGCTTCCATATCATAACCTCTCGCAGCTTTCTCTTCTTGATCATGGCCACCTAGGAAAAAATGACCAATCTCCACCTCTGAAGCAATCCAGCAGTCACTGGTATTTGGCTGGACATGTGATGTCTGCCTTTGTAATCGGTAGATTCATTGTTTTATATACTTCAACTTATACCATGGAGTATCTTCTCTTAACACTAAGAGGAAAAATAAAAGAATGACTTTCATTTTGAAATATAAAGACGCAGTTTATTTTATGTGATTTCTTTGATATGTCATTGAGTGAAGTTTTAGTGATTATAAGTTCACACAATAATCCAAAAAAATTCATCAAATTAAATGCATACCTGGTTACTCCCTTATATTTTGATGCACCCCTTGAAAAGCCACTACTATTTCTGTAAAATTAGTCAAAGCAATTTCTTATTACTTCTTAAAAAAAAATGTGAAACTCAGTGGATATTTTGATGCACCCCTTGAAAAGTCACTACTATTTCTACAAAATTAATCAAAGCAACTGCCTATTACTTCTTAAAAAAAATGTGAAACTCAGTGGATTAATGAAACTTTTCTCATCGAAAATATCCAAAATATATGGGACAATATATACACATGTTTTAAACAAATAAAATACATTAAGAAAACCATGTACCTCCTGAGAGACACAATATATTCTTTCCTGGTTGAGTGTTGCATCTCTTCCAGAGCCCCTTTGTATTGGCTAATCTTAAATCAAGAGAGAAAGGGATAATAGCCCTGGAAGTTGAAATGGATACACAAATGTTGGTGCAAAAGTCCAACTTTGGGAAGCATCAGATGGTTTCCTTGCACTATGCCATCTGTTCACAATAGTGCTAAAGGAAGACTTGATATCCCAAAGAAAGGTAATATATATTTGCATTGGCATTCAATCATCCTTATCAATGTAGAGACGTTTCATTCATTCATAATTAATTCTTAGGTTCAAAATATGTGATCTTGAATCAAACACCTAGCAAAATCAACAAAGAAGCAACAAAAACTGCGTTCAAAATTAGCGGATTCAATAGTGGGTATGGTGGTTTCAAACATGTAGGTTAAAAATGATTAGATAAGATCTTATGGCAAGTTGAATTTGAAACTTTTGAATCAAAAGGAACAAAATGCCAGCTCCATGTTATATAATAGGAATCCAGCTACTGTTTTCTGATAGTAGACAAGTATAATGCACTAGATAGCTCACAATATAGGTTGATAGAACCTCTGTGATATTTGGAGCCTACACTGCCTGCTGGCCCACCTTCTGAGCTACTATTGATATTGTACAACTTATGAGATCTAAAATAGAGTAAAAGATATAGGAGACAAAACAGACTGGGAATGTAAGTCCTTTATACTGGAAGAGAAAAAGAGAACAGAGCAGCATGTAAATGCAGAAGAACATAAATAAAACCAGAAGACTTTCTGACACAACATGTATTTCTTGGGGTCTAGATTCATTCACATGTATTTAAAAATGCTGACATGCTTGAACCAGAAAAGGAAGAGAATTTGAGAATTTCAAATGTTGTCCTAGCTGTTTTAGATATATTTTCTACAATAAAAAGGAAATGTCATGAATACATGGGCCTGGAAGGCTTACATTGTAAGTGTGACAATACATGAATGGAGCACCATCTTGATGTACAATGTTCTCCATCCTCCATACTTCACAAGAATTTGTTATAAATGTCCATTAACTAAGATTCCATTTCTCTTGAGGAGGAATATTTTACGAGAACATCAGTTGTGACTATTGATGGTGACTACAAAACAATAGGATGAGGAACTTAGAAAGAAGAAGAATTCAAGCAATGGCCTCTTTTCTAGTAATGATTATTAGACAAGGTTATTAACCATGCAAAATGAAGATTTTCCAACTCCATAAATAAAGCATTTTCATCATTACATCAACTCAACTCTCTCAGTGTCTTTATCAATGTCTCAAGTGATTTTTTCTTTGCATTTTGCTTCAAAGTTCGGGTACCAAAGGTTCTAAAGAGTCTGTTAGATGAATCTATGTATTTCTCAGAAATCATGACCACCTTTCTGTAATCCAAAGAACTATAATGCTTCTACCTTCTAACAAGATTCATGAAATTCTCTGGATGGTTGTTTAATAAAAGACTAGCCAACTGCCTTGCCTCTAACAAAGACTTTTTTGGATCTGTTGCACCTTCAAGCTCATCCAAGCCACTGTCATAAAATTGAGTATCGGCAAAAGATTCTAGCAGTTTCAAATCAACCTCAATTCCCATAACAACATTTGTATTGAACTGCTTAATTTGTGTAGCTTAATTACCGACTATAACAACCATTGGAGTTAGTATGAACTTATATGTAAACTGGAGGAAATATCAGCAATGATCAGGGAGATTGGGCAGAATATGGTGATTTTTGTAAATTTAGGTTAAAATCATTTTTTATTTTAAAGAAGACTTAAAGCTATCTTGATTGAATGAGAGGTCTTCAAATTTAAATTTAGAAGAAACAGGTTAAACCTGTGAGACGCAGAGATATCTGGCATCCTTAAAAAACTAAACAAAAGGAAGAGGGCATTTGTTTAAGGTTTGTAGTCACTAGTGTTTGATACTAATTTTTCATCCTTGGTTTCATGCTTTTGTGAAATTGTCATATTTCTTCTTGCAATTGTTTTGATATTATGCTGATGCTATTAGCTACAATTTTCTTTTTCTTTTTTAATTGTGTGTGTGTTTTTTTTTTATTTAATTGTATCTGTTAGCAGAACCACAGGGTTTTGTAGTGGTGACCTTCACACAAGGAGTTCCTTAACAGTGCAACCTATTGATGACTGTTCTATGCCCCATGGGCAGTTTTCCTTGATTATGTTACTAGTAATTGCAGCTTCATTTTTCTCATTTAAATATTTTCCTGTCATGTTGCTGCTGATTATGGCTTTTTCTAAAATTTATGTAGTCTTCAATATTTCTTATATGACCTACCTTCATGCCTTGAATCCTTGGTTCCCTATCTAATTCATCTTAGATTAACATGATTGAAATATTTTATGGTTGTCTTATATGCCTATTGCTCTCTATTTCATATGGAAGTGGGCATGTCTTTTTTAGATGTAATTGGATTCATTGAACTCATTTGACCTGATGTTGAACCTTTCAACAATTCTTTCTTTTTTTAATGGGGTTGTGACATTGTGCGGAACTATAGCTTCCACAAACTCAGATATTAGATTTTATGCTAGATCCTTTCTATTTCATCACAATTACGTTGTGCCTATTATTGGGTTCTTGTTCATAACTGAGTTGTGTGTATTTATTGGAGAGTTAAAATTAAGAGAGGAGATAGGGGAAAGGATCCATCATTCAACTGACTTTACTTTGTATTTAATATATTTGCTTTTGTCAGTATTGTTGTCATATTATTAGAATTTACAACTGAGAACAATGTAACTTTTTAATTGTTCTTATTATTTCACTGCTCAAAAATATAGGTTATATCTGAAAAGGTTAAGTGGAGTGGCACAAAAGCAAAGTGGAATGAACTCTTCTTTTGGGGGAACTACAGAAGCAGGTGTTGGACCTATGGGTTTACTTGGAAGGCTGGATCGTCAAAGGCTTGCAGCATCAGGTCAAATATCACGTCAAGCACTCGTGAAATTCCGAGCTGAACTTCTTGGACAAGTGAATCCAAACAATGGGTTGGGCCTGCCAAACATTGATCAGACACTGCTTTTACGAGAAGTATTTCATGGTGTGAACTCTAATCCTTTAAATAGAGGGAAATTTGGGCAACCATTGATGAACAATCAGGGAAATTTACTCCAGGGACTCCTGAGAAGCATAGAGCCGAAGCAATTTTGCCATCCACAGCAACATATTCCTTCATTTGGAAATTTGGTTTTACCGACCAATGATACATCTGCAGGATTTTCTATGCTGCAACAACAACACAATACAGGTGCAGAAGTTAGCAGTGTGGATTGTGGGATAAACAACAATGGAGCATCTAATCCTCAAAACAATGCGATGGTGATGAAATTGATACAACAACATCAAATAAACCAACAACAACAACAACTGCAGAGATCTGCAGCACAACAACAACGTGACAGAAAAATTCAAGGTTCTCAGCTTCAGAGTGGACAAGTCCTGAATTTTCCATCTACCAGTATTGTTGGGCCACAAGTCCTTCCAAATGAAATTAGGGGGAAGGCTACTTTATCTTCTCTAGCCAATGGCAATAGAAGTCTTGGTAACAATATTATTGGTGCTTGTGGTTCAGGGTAATTAAACTGTATGCCAATGCCAGCATATGGCCTGGGTGCAACTGAATCTAATGTACCAAAAGGAATTGGATGGATGTCAACTGTAGACTATAAGAGCCAGAATGTGCACATTCTCCAAGGAAATCATTATTCCATTTGCAAAACTATTTGTTTATCTTACCCTTTAACAACATCTGATATTGGAGGTGGAATGAACATTTCAAGAATTAAAAGGTTGGGTGGCATAAGTGACATAGTTGGTTCTCCAACTCTAAGTGGTTCTCGAATAAGTTTTGGCACATCAAGTGGTATTGGTCAGAATTTAAGCCAGAGTGGTAGGCAAGGTTGGCAAGTGCAAAATGTGTCTATGAATCAAGATTTAAGTCAAACAACTACTGATATCTTGAGCCCATGTCATGGCCAAGCTTCTCATAGAACCCAGGGCTTGCATGCTCCTGTTGTGCAAGATCCAAGACAAGTTAGGAGTTTTGGATTTGTTGGGAAAGGACCAAATCTTTCAAGCAGGTTGGTACAAAATGCTGGATATCCTGGGATGCTTAGTAATGCTCAAAGTCAGGGTGAACTTTTAGGAATTGATAGCGGCCTCAGGCTGAGGGACCAAAGTGCATCAGATTTTGGATTGACTCCAAAAATTGAGTGTGACACACTTTCTAGCCATTTTCCTTCAGAAGGTCTCATGAATCTCCTCTTTAAACAGGTTTGTATTCCTCAATATTATTTTCCCTTTACTTTCAAATCATTGCTCAAGTTGCATCACTTCTTGCAATTTAAGACCATCGTGCTGAACTTCTTTGATCATGTGCACTTTTATCATTTAAACAAGCTAGGTATATGTTCTGTCCTATTCACTTTCTTGCATACATATTGTGTGTGAAGCAGTACTATGAACACTGTTTTTTAATATATGACCAACGAAAGTTTAGAACATGTATTTGATATATAAGCATGGAAAAACAAAATTGCACAGTAATTTTGGTCTAAGATTCTAAAGGAAAACACCCCATTATTGCATTGCATGACTTTGCTTGTTCCATTCACATTAATTTATATGCATGGGACTTCATACATACTAGGGGAATGCATTGGCTTAGGCTGTTTTCTTTTCTGAAAACAATAAATTGAAGTTTATTGGAACCAAAATTATGCACCAACATACATTTTTGTATGCGCACCTCCTAATTTATGCGGCTACAATTATAACATGCGTACATTTGTTCACTTATCAGAATTAATTGTGCTGTAAGAATATTTTCAATGACCTTGTTGTGAATGAATATGGTACATGCTCAAAACAATAAATTGAAGTTTATTGGAAACAAAATTATGCACCAGCATACATTTTGGTATGCGCACCTCCTAATTTGTGCGACTACAATTATAACATGCATACATTTGTTCACTTATCATAATGAATTGTGTTGTAAGAATATTTTCAATGACCTTGTTGTGAATGAATATGGTACATGCTAAAAACAAGAAGAGTATGTTTCCGATGCTTCTACTGGTGGTTGATGGTTTTATCATTTAAACAATCTAGGTTTATGTTCTGTCCTATTCACTTTCTTACTAACAAATATATCTTTCAGGTTATGTAATTGTGCAGCAAGAGGACGGGATGGGGATTTCAGAAAATGAATTCAATTTAGATTGGGTATCGATTGGATAATGTCCATGTCAATTGAAAAATGTTTGTACTTTGTACTTTGCTCATTGCTCAACAGAAACGTGACTTTATGCTTGCACACTACAAAACAGTGGTGGCATTTCTCGATTAGTGTGGAGATCATTGTGGAAAGGCTTATGTGCAAATGTAGATGTAGTTGTATCATATTGTCTTGCACCTAGAATGGGTTAAAAGTTAAAACTTCTTAGATATAATCTCATGACACATTTGAGAGGAATCTCACGCTCTTATGTGATTGCAAGTCTTATTACTATGACATTTGGATTTGTTAGAGAAAATGAAAAGGCCGAAACAAATTGCAAATCCCTTATGGGAGTATGTCCATGCACCATTTTATTATTTTGTCTTAGGGGAAGCTTACTTCTAGCCCACATTCAGGAAAATTCATGCGCTTTTCTGGACTAGTTTAGACACTCTGAGAAATAATAATTATTTGCTAGAGGCATTAATTGAGATTCATCCTAGTACTTCCTCAGTTGTGATACACTTCAATTACAACAAGAATTTCACTTGGTTGAAACGGTGGAGTTGCTCTACACAAGTGTAGGCAACTGGAATTATCCAACACTAAATAGCTGGCTTGCAAGGGGTTGTATGTGCTAGTTTCATAGATTCATTTAAAAGAAATAATAGTAATTTCAAAAGACTAGCAGAAGCAGATGCAGGATTTAGGGTTTGCCACTGAAAGGAAAACAATGTAGAAGTGTGAAGGGGCAAAATTTGATGGTAAAATTGAGATGGAAAATTCGTTTGAATCCATCATACCTGCCAAAAAAACAACACATTTCACAAAAGCAAAGATTTGAACCGAGGTATTCTGTGTAAAATTGGAATCAACATCCAAAGACTCAAGAACCTTACTAATGCAAAGGCCAAAGTCAACATGAGAAAGTCGTAATCCATCTGGAGAAGCCAGTTGACCGAAACGCGCTTCGACGACTTTCCAAAATGCTTGAAAATCCACATTCGAATCTTCTACCGTTTTACTTAAACCTTAACCCCATCTAGATAGCCTACCACTGATCGTCGTAGACGAAGCCCTCGGGGTTCCACTCGGAGTGCTATACGAACCGACAAAACGTTCCCAGTAATCGAAATAGCCATCCGAGTGATCCGTTTCACGTTAGCCTTCAATTCATGAGACAAATGTCGAAACAGCCATAAACTCTACGAAACCTGAAACAGCCATAAACTCCTCGAATTCTTTGGGAATCTTGGCGCACAGATGTCAAGTGGAAAGTGAAACATTTTTTAAGGTTTTTTTAATGTTTTAAATATTTTTATTAAATCAGACGGGTGATTTGTGTTCAATCGTTTAACAAAATATCTAACGGCTACGAGTATGACAGAAAAGAATTTGGGGGATTTCATTTCAGTGGGAAACGCCTTACGGCGTAAATATTAGAAAAAGAAACCCGAGAAACAAAAATAAATTTGAAGCGGAAGTTGCTAGCTTAAAGCAGATTATGCTAACCCCCCAACCTAATATTCCCTCTAGGAAAGAACACGAATGGGTTGAATTCAATTCAAGAAGTAAAAGGGAAAATGGCATCAAACCCAATGAAGCAATCTTCCCATTTGGATCATGGGATTTGGATCCCATAGAATCCATTGGTGCAACAATCAATAAAGGTAAACCATTGGACAAATCCAAAAAGGAGATATTCAACATCAAAAACATGCGGTTTCAAATGAATTGAGATCAGATAAGACATAAACAATCCTCACATTGGGATGAGAAGGATTGAACCTTGTAGAGATAAGCAGTATTGCAACCAAGATAGTAAAATCATTGGGCAACTATAAAAAGGAGATTTTCATAAAACAAACGACATTTAGTTAGGGAACTGAGAAAAGGTATGACATACTAAGATACTTGTTTTTCTTAGTTTTGACTAATTGTGTATTTCCCTTCAGGCATATAGCTGGGGCAATGAATATGCAACAATTTCTTCTATTGCAGATGGTATTTTATTAAAAAATTTAAAGCATTAGTTCTACAACATATATTAATGGTTGAGGGAAGCATTCTCTCTCCGTGTGTATATATAAAAAGAACATTGGAGTATTTTATTGTATTTCAATTTGATATGGAAACTATTTCAATGAAAAATAACGGGAAATTCATATGAAAATTCTACTCTCATTAAATTTGTTCTCGTGCTTTGTCGTAATTTTATCACAATCTCAGAGCAAAGGTTTTGACACAAGCCTTCGCAATATGTCTGAGAGCTGCTGCAAAAGAGTGCCCACTTGTTCACAAGAGTAATGCCACATTAGCATGCATTTTAATACAACAGATATTCCTGAATCAAAATTTTGCATAAGACGTTTGCAGTCACACCTATATGATTGTAGAGTATTTTGAATCAGGCAACGAAGGAATATTCATTGATAAATAAAAAGTTGGCGGTGAAGACCATGTTTACCTCTAAGCAATGGCTATTGCAAAACCAATTTCCTGTAGTACAACATGGGCATTGCACTGGAAATGAAGACAACCGTGATTGACGATTGTGCCAACGGCTATTTTATGCCACATCGGCTAGCTCCGCTACAACTGCTTATCCTTGATTTTCTTCAAAGCACCATCAAGACTAACATTGGTCATGAAATCATATTTTAATAGATGGGCATTGTGCTATGGAACATAAGCTAGCAATACCACAAGATTTATATGCCTCACTTTGCCTATAACCTACAACTCATCTTGAATCTGTCTCATGATAGAACTACTCATCATTTCATGGGATTACGTAGAAACAATCATTCCATTATCAAGATTGGCCTTATAATCCATTCCTTTGGATCCGACCCTGGCAAGGTCTGCTTCGTCTAGGCTACCCTCTTGTCCTAAATATGATAGCATCTTGGAATCAATGCTAGAATCAAATTGAAATTGACTCCTTTATTAGAATCATCGTGTTGATATATATCACGGCAGCCATCATAACACATGCTACAACCCCAGCACCTACAAAACCAGTAAGGCTGCCTAAGTCAATGCCAAGAACAATCATTTTGGACTTACTTTTTACATTATATGCATTCAGAAGCCTGGAAGAATACGGGAACTGTGCTGATATTTAATTCTCCACAACAACATATGGTACCCCAAATTTCTCCGAAACCCGTCATTATGATCCAGTGACGAAATACCCAAGTGGTTATTGCCCATTTTTCTCGGCTGAAAGGAGCCCCTACCCTTAATCCAATAAATGCACCATACTCGCATCCATATATGCATATAGATCATTGTCTTGGGTCATAATGTTCTAATTCCGATAATTTCTATTTTATGTCCACATCTTGAAAAGAACAGAAAGAAGATTTGAGGCTTCTTAAAATGAGTAATGTCAATGGAACCCTCCCTACCTCGAAGCTTTGTGACGCCATGGAAATCAGACCCTCCGGAGTCTCTCCTTCGGATGCATGTGACATCCAAATGGGTTGAACGCTACGGTTTAGTGGTTGACAAACAATCCTCGATGCTTTGTGTTGTCCTCCATTGTTGCTGCCAACCACCAGCCAATTCTCTGTAACATGCATTCTTTGTTTGCCGCACGGGGAATTTCCATGACCCGATTCAAACTCTGTTGCAATTGCCAAAAAGTTTCCAGGGCTTCCAGAAATAACCTACGTCTACCAAAACTTTCCAAGTTTCATGTGCTTTTGTGCTTTTCTTTCAAAAACTTAGCGTTCAGCCTTCAAAATGTAACATCATTGGCAGAGCGCTCTCTCGACAAATTTAATCACTCGATCGTTGCGCCACTCACATTTACCCATTTTTACTTTTCGTTTGAATCCATCATACCTGCCAAACAAACAACACATTTCACAAACGCGGAGATTCGAACCGACGTATTCTGTGTAAAATTGGAATCAACACCCAAAGACTCAAGAACCTTACCAATGCAAAGGCCAAATTCACCTTCCGGAGAAGCCAGATGACCGAAACGCGCTTCGACGGCTTTCCAAAACGCTTGAAAATCCGCGTTCGAATCTTCTGCCATTTTACTAATAAACCTTAACCCCGTCTATACAACTTACCACTGATCGTCGCAGACGAAGCCCTCGGGGTTCCACTCGGAGTGCTATACGAACAGACAAAACGTTCCGAGTAATCGAAGTGGCCGTCAGAGTGATCCGCTTCACGTCGGTCGTGGAAGTGAAACGTTTTTTAAGGTTTTAAATATTTTTATTAAATGAGACGGTTGATTTTTGTTCAATCGTCTAACAAAAGATCTAACAGCTACGATTATGACAGAAAAGCATTTGGGGTAGTTCATTTCAGAGGTAAACGCCTTACCGCGTAATTATTTAATCTTGAGGTTGATAATATCTAAAAATATATGAATATTTTCATAAATTTGGGTTTTTGTTAATTTTTTATATTATTACTGTAATTATTTATCGTTATTAGCTCAATTTTGTATTGTATTATTATATCTATATAGTGACCATGTTCTTATTATTATGTCCTTTAAAACCCTTTATTGTTATTGTTATATAGTCCCATGTTATTATTATTATGTTCTATAGAAACTTTTTATTATTA